>VYZW01001748.1:0-62078 GCA_013401315.1 Balaeniceps rex | reverse complement strand
TTTTTTTTTTTTAAATAGCCCTACTGCCACTAATTCCTAATGTTTAAATATTAGCTGGATGGAAGCAATTACACCATGCTGGTGATATACTTAAACCGTAAAAATGCATGTGTTGTGTGAAACCCAAGGGACCATAATATTCAGGCATGCAGCTAATCTACTTGTGAGAAAAAGGAATTATAATTATTTAGCAAAATATATGACCAGAATAAAATTACATTACAACTGCAGTCCTGTATGTATTAAAAAAAAGAAACAACCGATTTTTCTCTCTCTAAGACTTGAGCTCCTGGAAGTAGGAGAGCTCTGCCCTTGAAGGTGGATAGTTTTGAAGAAATGTGATAAAAGTTATAACACATTACCATAGCAAATCAGTTATTCTTTAAATAAATTGGATGTTTATGATGCTGCAGTTTGCTATGAAGGCTTATCAAAGCGCTTGTAACCTGCATCATTTACTCCTGATTTTGATGAGTAATGCAAACATTCAGCGTCTGCATTGGTAAAAATTTGGAACACGCCTACTTATTAGATTCACATAATATGATTTAATGATGCTACCACAGCTGTCTCTTGAGTACTTATTTCCTCTGTATTATTGGGGAAATCTGTGTTTTGCTTTTAAGGGAGACATTTAATTTGTTACACTGTCACTAAGGAGACCATTGAAATCATTGTTTCACTTGTACGTTGGTTTTAGCCCTGTCAACTCCTCTGTCAGTGTAGTGGCATGTTTCATGGCTTGAAGCAGTCTCCTCTCATATCAGCAGGCGTAATTTATCCTACAACCTAGCTATTCAGTTTAAGGATGTTGAAGGTGAATATACTGTATGCACTGTGCACACAGTTGCAAAGCTAAAAAAATGTAGATGGGAGTAAAATACTTCAGAAATTTTTGCGTGTGTGTATACATACAGACACGCCTCGATACCCATATGCATGCATTGTAGAGCAGTAGTCAGAAAGTTTTCCCTAAAACTGGTTTTGTGGTGAAGCTTATTGACAAGGGATTGTAAAGCACAAATGGGACAACTCAAGTCCACGGGTGTCCCATGTGTGCGGGGAGGTGGGCTGCACACCCACCCACGCCGGGCGAGCTGGGGAGTGCTGGGGCTGCCGCAGGGATCTGTCTCGTGGGTTCCCGTGGAGGTGGTGCCAGTACCGCCGTGGAGAGCCTGCACGCCAGCTGTACAAACTCCTACACCTCAAGGACGCTTTCCTAAATTGATAAACAATTTCCTCGGAGGAGCTAATGCATTTGTTGGGTATGCTGAAAGTTGTTTTTCTCTCTCGCAGAAAGCTGAGGCCTTTCGACAGCATGCTCGAGGCAAAATTTCACCCCCAAGTGCATTATAGACCACTTAAAACAACGCTGTTAGCTTGCCCACATAGTTCATATTTGGCTTTATGTATTCTATCTCAACCTATTTAATAACTCAGTTATGAATGACAATCAGAATTTTAAAAAATATTCCCATTAAAACAGTTTGATTACCTTATTCAGTTGATTTTTGTAACTTAATTGCTAAATTTAAGGATTGGGGTTGATCTGAATCAGCATGAATGTGATTAATGAAGAAATAATTTAAGTTGATTAAAAAGGGCTTAAAATAATGTGATTAGACTATGGAGATTGGGGTGGTTTATTGGATTACACATTTTATTCCTGGAGGATTGTTGGAAGATTCAGAAAATTGGTGATCCTATTTTGGGCCCCCAGTGCCCCATAATCTCTAGTGCGGTGATACCAGATGGCATAGTTACGTTCAATGGTTTTCTCTGGAAAAATACGGGATTGAATTTTTGAGCTAATACCTAAATAACCAGGCCAGAAGATACCACTGAAATCTGGTCTGCTCTCCATTATATAGGACTTAAATGAAATCACGTTTGATCTCATGTGACATCCTTTTGGAAGGAGTCTGGTGCTGATGAATGCCTTTTTAGTGATGGAGACTCTCCTGCTATCCTTGGGAGTTGTGACCTTCATCAGCTAGCCTCACTGTGGGGTTTGGGGTGTTTTTTTGTTGGATTTTGTTTGTGTGGGTTGTTTAAGTCTTAGTTTTCCTTTGAATGTGTCAACTTCTAGATATTGAAAGGATGTATCCCATGACAGTACTGATCTTTATGTAATCATCTGTAATCTGTGACAATGATAGTCTACATCATGAGTTTCTACAGGGTCAATAACGAAACTTAATTTGAAGGACCTCTTAAAATACATTGATTCACTATTTAATTTAACTACTGAGTTGGAACCATTACATTCTGAACAAAAGTGCCCAGATATGCCTTTATTTTAGGGCATAAGAAGCGTCCTTTAAAGTTATTCCTTATATTAATTTGGGCTTCTGCAATTGCTTGTGACCAGACAATATATGTATTGAACTAAAAGAATCTGGAATCTTTTACTTGAATGGGTTTTCCAAATGATTCTTGTGGCTTTTGTGAACTCTCTCCAGTTTTCAAGGTAATTTCTAAACTGAGGGTATCACATGATGAACAAATACAAAGATACTAGAACTTCTCTATCCCTAGCAGATACTATGTTTATACAACCAAGTATACCATTGCAATCTTTTTGTTACATTCTGTGCTGATCATCTGTGATGATGAAGCTGAGGTTTTTTTCCAAAATTATTGTTTCCTGGATCACAGGCCTGTACATAAGGCCTGCCCCTTGTGTTTCTAGATTTATGACCTCACATTTTGGTCCTTACTGGAACATGGTTTTTTTTTTTCCTTATGCATTGCTTGTCAAGCAGTCTTTTGACTTTTGATCACTGAGCCGTATTCTTTGTTATTCATCGCTGTTTAAATCTTGGCTTGGTAGCATCTCCAGACTCGCATGTATATTGATTTCATGCTTTCTTCCAGGTCACTCTAAAAATGCTAAATAGCATTGGGCTAAGAACGGGTCCCTGCAGGATCCCATTTGAAGCATATCTACATGATGAGTGTTTCACATTTACTGTTGCATTTGAGGTGCATCATTTATCTCGTGGTTGATCCATTTAATGTCTTCTGAGTTTATTTTTATTGCTATATCTTCTTAATCAAAATGTCATTCAGTACCAAGTCAAATGCGTTGCAGAAACCATAATATATTACAGAGTCTAAGTGTATTACAATGACTTTATTACGTGTATCAACCAAACTTTTAATCTTGTAGAAGAGATATCAGGTTAGTCTGACAAGCTCTGTTTTCCATAATGTTGGAAATAGTTAATGCCAATCATCTTTTTATTCTTTCTTAATCAAATCTTTTCTCAGCTCTTCCATTATTTTGACAATGAAAAATATCCACTCACAGGTATGCTGCAAACCCAGCATTCAGAGGTGTAATGAAGGGGAGTACCAGTGGGGCAAGTTTTTCCTTAGCCAGGTCTTTTTAAACTCATTTGGCTTTTCCTCCTGAGTCACCACTGGAATTCTACTGACATTTAGTGAATAAATGCTTTTTCGTGCTATTAACAACACCAGTGCTCCTGCTCAGTGATGGACTGCTGGTGGGATTCAGCCTCTTCCTAGTATTTTCAAATGAACTGTCTGGACCCTCTCTGCTGTAATTGCCACCTGCCACCAAACCCTTCTCCTGCTTGTATCAGTTCCTCTGGTTGCTGTTTCCTCCTTTGTCGGTTTTCTTCCTTTACTAATTTCCTAATTTTCCTTATTTTACTTTATAACCCACACCAACAACTTCTCTTATTTTCAGTTCGTAATGTATTGCTTTCTTGTAGCTGTTTTTCTTTCCTGTTTAAGAGACATTTTTAACCAGCATAACCTTCTTTCTGGCTTGTCTGGCTCTGATCAAAGAAAGTTTAGATGATTTACCTACAGGTCATCCTCTCCTGTCAGGTTTTAAGGAGGACTTCCCACAGATGCAGTGGAGTTCTCTTTAAAATTTAAAAAAAAAAAAAAAAAATCTTTCAAGTTCAGCTAGGTCAGATTCTTGCAATTCCCTCTCAGTGAAAGTCCTTAATTTCAGTTGTTTGTTGTTTGGGTTTTTTTTCCCTCTGAACAAGGGGTGCAGAGAAGGTCTTCCTCTGATTTAATGTCTGTGTCTGAACAACTAATTTCTTCAAAATGCTTAAAGCATATGTTTTTTCAGAGATGCAGAAATAAACAACATCTTTGCAGGTAAAAGCCCGCAGGAAGGTGTGTGCAAGTGTGTTGTGTTCACATTTAGGTTTTTGCATTGCGGGATGTAGTGCATGATGCTCTCCTCCCAGGCGCCCAGGTGATGTGGAAATAAGAAGCCCATCTTCTATAGTTTAAAGGCTTCAAGCCCTGTAGGTTCTTTCTGGTTTGAATGCTAGCACTCTTCGAGTCCTGTGGATGGCTGGGGTTACTGCCATGGTTTATTCTGCACGGGGAGTGCAGCCTGTGCAATCACACCAGGACTTGGGCACTGTGAGGAGGGCGGCCATGGCAGCATGCACAGCAAGCAGTGGCTTCCCTGGCAAATGTTGCTTAATACATAAAGGGATAGGTACTTGCACCTTTATTTAAGGGATGTCCTTGTGGAAACCAGTTGGATGATGAAGTGTAAAGAGAAAACCTCAGGAACAATGATGGCAGAAGAGGCCGTGAAGTGGTAGCCTCATTACAGGCATTGAAAAGTTGTTCATGTTCTTGTGCTCTTTGAAGCTTCTTGACTTTGGGTTCATGGCCCTAATTATAAAAACAAGTTGAAGTAGTAACTTCAGTGTCGTACCGTGCCAGAAAATAAACCCTTCTTGCATTGAGTGGATTTCATTTCCAAAAAGTGTTTCCAGATGGAGTCTTTATGTGCTGCTGCTTTCTTTTTTTGCTCTCATTTGTCATTTAAACAGCAAAGGTAAATTTTCTTCAAGGTAAAATTGAATAAATTTGGCAATGCTAGTGATTTTTAAAAAAAGAAAAGGAAAAAAAGCAAACACACAACAAAGCATTCCTTGAACAGCAAATCATTTTGGTTCAGATGTTTTTCTCAAAGATCTCCTCCAGACATTCTTCTCTATCTCTCTCCAGCCTACAGTCCAGTATTTGAAACAGATTTTTAGTAATGGAGGGAAAGAGGAAAGCAGACAAGCCATTATAATCTTGCCTCCTGTTGAACTTCTCCAGCAGGGACTATTCAGCATCCCAGAATAGTTAAGCTATTGTCTTCACTCTGTTTTCCAGCCCTTGGGGTGCCCATTTTGCAGGGTGCCATTTCCTCCCCTTTTGATGAGAAGCTGACTGTAAAGTCATTATTATAGGTCTTGATGAAAATCCACTACCCATACCCAATGTCTGGGTAATCCTGGGCAGTTGAGAAAAGCCCACTGTAAATAACTGATATTACTGTTCCCCATGACACTTTCCTTTCTCCTGTGTCTGAGATCCCTTAGTCATTGATTTCTCATGAATGATGATGGTGCTTAGGCTTCTACGTGGAGCTTGAGCTCGAGTTAAACTGCTAGTTAGTGACAACTAGCTGGATTTGCAGACATGCCAGTGTGACTATTTTGGTATTTGGAAAATTGTTGGACACTGCATTCTGAAGCTTTCTCACGTATCTGTCCATGTCATATTTTTAGTTAGCCTTAAATTTTCTGTTTATTCCATTACGTGTGTATCTCAGCTTTTAAGAGTGCATGTGTTAAACTTTGGATCCAGTCTTTGTTCCACATGTGCTCAAATCCCTGAATTAGCAGGAATTTTGCCTTGAAGAGGCTACCGAGGTTGATCCCACAGCATTAACATCTGCTCTCGCAATCTGTTGAGCTGTGTGGTTAGTCCAAGTGTGACTGGCAGCATCCCCGTGGCTGCCTGCGCCAGTGATGAGGTGGTTTTGGCTGTTCAGCCCCTGCGCAAAGGTAGTTGCTTTGTGCCATGAGTTCTCAGCCTGGATGAATTTTGAGTAGGTAACCTTTTCTTTGTTGTCCTGTGAGTTGTCACAGTGGATATCTCATAGTTACACCCTACACGCCAAGAAAGATTAGAAGGAGTTCAGCTCATTAATTTGTTGTGATAGCAGAGGCTGTGAGGAGAACTGATAACATCTGCAAAATGGGCAATCCTGGGATGCTCTCTGAGGATGGCCAGAATGTGGCTGGGATTCACAGAAGAAATCTTTGTGTCCTAGTAATGAATACCAGTTTCCAGTGATCATTGCTACCTGTAGTAATCACATACCGGTACTGTGGGTTCAAGCTTTGAGTCCCATCTCTGATGAGATGGACTAAGCCTCACACGCGCATGAGATCTGGTTGCAGCTCTGGCCCCAACATTGACTTTCTGTGTTCTCTTGGATAGTTTATATAAACTTTCCCTGCTCTGACTTACTTCATTACAGAAAAATTACACCATCATTTGTCAACCCGCTACATGGTGCTTTGAGTACTGCTAGTGACTCGCTGACTTCTTCGTTTAATGGTAAATTTTTCCCACCACAAGTACTGTAACACTTTCGGGGGACTGGGATTCTCTCTGTATATGACTGAAATATCTGGAAGCATCCCAAAAGATCAAAATTATTACCTTTACACTATGGCACTCTCTTGCTTTTTAAAAAAAAACCCCACCCTGCAGAGCTAATTAGTTTACCCTGGAAAAAAACCCAGGTAGTCACTTGGCCAACTAAGTGGATCATCTGGAGTTTCCAGAGCAGATAGCTTTTAGGATGTACCGTTTATCACAAACTATTTGTGAGGACAGACTAAGCTGTCTGTTATTGATTTCTTAGTGGTAGGTTCATGGGAAATGGCAAAGATCAGAATAAAGCTTCTCTTTTAGTAATGGTGATACTCACTGGTGAAAATGTGACTTGGTTACTGGGGAAATGGCTCTTAACCACACTTCACAAGTTTAGCTCTTAGCATCATTACTGAATTTCACATCCTTTCACAGAAGCCCTGCAGCTCTTTAAGAGCTTTTGATGTCTTCAGGTAAGTGATGCTTTTTGCCCTTCTCATCTTCCTTAATAGAATCCTGGAAGGCTGTCGATGCTGTAGAGGCTCTTCGGGTAACTTAATTTCAGACAAATAATAATTCATGAGCTTGACTTCCGTGTGCAGGGTTGGTATACAGCTTTTATTAGTGCCCTGTTTCTTAACTTCAGCTCAACAATTTACATCCTATAGTTTTGACAAAGGGGGTGGGATGAGGTGGAGAGCATGTTTATTCATATTTTTTTAATCCCACATATTTATTTCTGTTAGCTCTTTGATTTAAGCAGCAGAAGATTGAGCAGTCAAAGGTCAGGGTGGATGGGGTGGAGTTTTCCCACAACTGCTGATGGCTTAGTGATCCCACTGTTTACTTGTCCAGTCCCTCTGACGAGGATGATGTGTTCAACAGGAGAGCTTCTCCTATTTTGGGAGCATGCTTAGGCTGGAGCTCTGAATCCCTCCTTTAGAAACCTTTAGAAAACAGTTGTTTGCGATATTAGGCTGTAGTCAGGCCAGTGCTCAGATATGTCTCCTTGGTGTTAACTGATTTCAGAGCAGCTGTGTGTACACTGAAAGCTAAGTACACGTTGAAGTGGACCTGTGTTTGAGGTCTTGAGGTATTTTTGCATAATGGGTATTACGCAGGCTCAGGAGCAGGAGATGGAGTCAGCCAGTTAGGTCGCCTTATAGGGGGTGTCCAAAGAAGTGAGGGAAACCAAAGTTTAAGTCACTTCGAAAGAAGTGTCTTGCCCTGGAAAGCACAAGGTTTCCCATATAGGTAGAGTTTTTCTTTTGTACGTCTACATTGCATACAAACTGGTTGTGTTTGTTTCCAATAGCAGAGTTTTGTATAGAGCTATGTTATCTCTGGTACAGAAGGTCTTAGTGTGGTAAATCTACAAGTTAGTTGCTTGTTTTCACGCTGATGTAGATTTCTTTTTTGGCAAGTGTCATCCTTTCCTTCTTTCATTGCCACAATAAATTCAGTGTCATCAGTTCAACTGACTGAGGATAAAGAGCAATCCTAGGCCAGTTACTGTGTGGTAAGATCATTTTTGATGGACTTAGCATCTTGAAGAAAGGTAGACTTTTCACCTTCAAGATTCAGGGGTGTATCTCACTGTGCTCTGGTTAATGAAGGGGAACAAGTACTCTTGTGTGGGTGAGTACTGTTGAGAGTTTTTTTGATAACTTGTAGTGTGACTATTTTTGGCAGGTAGCACAAGAGAGCAGGTTTGCTATTGATTCACATAAGATGTTGGCAGTTTTAGGTTTGTTTTTAGTTTGCCAGGTGGCTGTACTTGTTCCTGTTCATAGTCTCCAGTGAAAGATAAAAGAAAACAGGAATTTAGCCACTAGAGACACTGCAGCACAGAAGTATTCTTAGCTGGATGTCTTGTCTTAGAAGAGCAATGTGTAGAAATTGGATTAAGGTAGAGACTTAAAGAAAGACAATAGCTAAACTACAATTGAGAACCTAAGTCTGCAGGCTCAGTTGAACTAAGCTCAGCATAAGATCAATGGGGAGGCAAAGTGTATTTAAATTGTCTTCTCCAGGCTCTGATGTGAGGGAAGCCCAGTGGAGGGAGGACACTTCTTGAAGAAAACACTCTTCTGCTCCCCAGGGTGGTCCCTTGGACCTGGAGGTGTGTGGCCTGGCTAAACCCTGGTGTCAGGATCTGGAGATGCTTGTTCAAGCAATGTGAATGTGGCAGAACAAAGGCGAGTGCCTGGCTTGTCAGGCTGAGAAGACAGCATTTGAGCTTACAGAAACACATTCTGAGTTTTTGCAACACTAAAATAAATAACTTCTTGATAATTATGAATGTAAACTGTCTCATTAAATCTAAATTAGCAGCTCTCTCTGAAAGACTGAGTATGTTCCTGTTCTGTAGAGACCAAGAAGGGAATAGCTGATGCAGTAATAAGCTCAGTTAGCAATTACAGTTTTGCAGGGTTTGCATGTATTATACAGTAGGTTGGGGAGATTGTTAGTATCCGTTAAAATAATCCTATCAATGTCAATAATACTCAAATCTTGTTCATTTTAGGCAATTAGTCCGTGGATTAGACTTGCATTCTATTCAATTGATTAAAAGATATGGGGAAGTCCTACTCAGAGATGAACTGCTGTTGTACAATTCTGATGTTCCTTACATACCGGCAAGTGTGAAACCAGAAGTAACCATCAAAAATAAAAGCAAGGAAAGAGGACACAGAGGATAATCTAATTCCCTCCAAATCCCTGGAGATTAAGACTGAATGTTAAAAGGCAACTTTTGTTGATTCTCCACAAGGCAAATTAGGTTTTTTCCCCACCTTAATACCTGAAAAATAGCTGATTGATTCTGTGGCTTATTTTCATCAAAAAGCACAGGTATCTTGGAACTAAAAATAAATGGCTGTTATTTTTCTGCGGAAAAAAATTAGTCACATAACAATTCCCACCTCTCTAGCAAAGACAAAATGGCAGACCTGTAGCTAAATCAGTTATGCTGCTCTGATGAGTTTTCCAGGTCTGTCCCTGAGGAACCACTCTCCATCAAGGAATGAATCACTGCAGTTTCAAAGGCTATTCATGCATCTTAATATATGAGAAAAATAATCTTAATTAATCATTAATCTTAAATCTAAATATTGTTCCTGTAAACCTAAAGAAATAAGAAAGAAAAGGCTCTTCTAGAACCCACGGGGTAATCGGCTGCATTTGTTTGTATTCATTAGCATCTACTGCTTGAAGATTTTCATGGCCATAGCTGTGTATTAAAACGCAGTATGTTAATGCAGAAACAGAATATTTTAGCAGAAAACTATAATTAAAAAAGTAGTTGACCCAAGGCATTCGCTTCATTCACTTTCTTCCTATTTTTTTAAGACTAATTCTCATAATAAGTACTACAATAAATGGCTAGAGTAATTCTTCTTGTCAGTAGAAGTCACTGTATCAGTTTAATGATAAATCTTTAGCATAAGAAGTTTAGAGGTTTTGATTTTGTTCCCAGCAGATCCAGTGCCTTTAAATCCAGTTGTTGAGGGGCTGGGGTTTTGGAAATCTTTTGGATGTTATTGAATGAAGTGAACGACAATAATATTTTTGTAGAAACATTTATACTGACTAATTTGCTGAAAGTATCTATACAAACATGCAGACAACGAGCGCAGATGTTCTTACAAGCAGCAGGACTGATGCTCTGTGGCTGGGAGAGCTACACGGCGTCCTGCTTGGGCACGGACAGTGTGGAGCAGCAGAAAGACGGCGATGGGTGGATGGAGGGCATGGCTAGAGCAGGGGTTGCATTTAGGATTTGCAGGGGAGTATGATTTGAGGAAGGGTGAATGACACAGCAGTTAAATGGGAACTTCAGGGAACCAGCTCCTGGGGTAGGGGAGGGTAGTCCAGGCTGCAAAGGGTTTGCGAGTCAGGGCTTTTGGTGTCTCAAAGCAGGTCCCCTGGGGCTGTTGGGAAGCTGGTCCCTGGTGCAGCTCTCATGGCTGGGCCTGAGGCCAGCGTGGTGGAGCGCTGTGTCCCTACACCCAGCAACAGAATTTCCTCACCTTGGGACCCCTCTTCTGCTTGAAATCCAGGCAGCAGAAGTCC
This sequence comes from Balaeniceps rex, assembly GCA_013401315.1. Classification (NCBI taxonomy): domain Eukaryota; kingdom Metazoa; phylum Chordata; class Aves; order Pelecaniformes; family Balaenicipitidae; genus Balaeniceps; species Balaeniceps rex. Next base: position 51,563 of record VYZW01001748.1, on the reverse strand, counting down.
CTTTGACAGCAGAAGGCAGAGAACTGGGAAAGTATTGCTGGTGGCTAGGGAAATAGGAGGGAAAGCAATTTTAACAAGTGTTTTGCTATTAATTACAGCCTTGAATAATGTTTTAAAAATATTTTTGGTAGCTGTTGGATAGTTTATGTACTAATGGAGTAGATGGAAATCATGCAGAGAAAAAAAGAATGATTTGCGATTTATAATTATTGTGAAATGTTTTGAATTGATAATATGTGGGAAAATTTAGTTGCTGCACTAAAATTACAGAAAGCTTTGCAGGTAGCTGGGTTTAAATCCAGCAGCAAGTAGGTAGTTGATACTGAAAAGAGAGTCACACGTGTCTGGCTAAGTATTTTCTCAAGAGGAGTTAGAATATATGCCCTAAAGAAAAAGGCTTTGGGTTTCTTGCCTGGTTATCCATTTTCCTACAGCGTTTTGTGGTCCTGGTACACAGAAATGACCAGAATAGCTACTTTTCAAAGCAAATGGGGAGACGAGAGTGTGAAGTAGGTTAGGGCTGAGCAGGGGAGTACGTGGGGCTCCCACGAGAGTAGCCATGAGAGCCATGTGGTTGTGCATGCAGCAGAGATGGGCTTAGCCTAGTGAGAACGTCCTTTGGCAAAGGACACTAAAACATAAAAATAAGAAAGCCCAGACTCTCCTGGGTGTGTATCTCAGGGGTCTGACTCGTGACTGTTGTTTGGTTTTGTTTTAGTTTTGCTTGAGGTGTCCAAGGTTGCAGAAAAGAGGCAGAATTGAGGCAGGACGCTCATCTGCCGAGCACCAAGCTGTCACATGTGCCCCACAAGCATGCTGACCTATCCCAGGTTTTCCTCCCAGCAATGCTTTGGAGACTTCTTCCCCTTCTCTTCCCACATAGGCTGAGACTCTTTTCTCATGCCTTTTTATCCCAAAGTTCCTCCTTTATTCATGATATCTCTTAAACCCTGGTGAGATCCACCCCACTTCTGTTTATGCAGACCTTAACCGGGTGCTGGAGCTTCCCATGAAACCCCTCTTCCCATATATATCTGTTTTGAAGATGTACGTGACACAACCAGATACCATCTCCTCACAGCTGTAGTGAGTTGCTGAGATCTGGAAAGCAAATAGCTGCAAATGTCACTCATGAAAACTGGCTATCTCTAATGCTGCAATCAATCAAGTTGCTCTATTTTATAGCTCAGTAGGGAACTGAATTGTGGGAAGGGATAATATGTTGTGTTTTGAGGTTCAGAAGAACATGAATTATCTTTACATAAACATAACTTCTCTATTATTTATGCACTTGTGGAATGGCCAAAGAAAACTTGCTCATTCTTTTTTTTATGTAATTATTCCACAGGATCCCTCTAACCAAAAATGTGGAAGAAAGAAAACGGTGTCTTTCAGCAGCATGCCATCAGAGAAGAAAATAAGCAGCGCCAGCGACTGTATCAGCTTTATGCAGGCTGGGTGTGAATTGAAGAAAGTTCGTCCAAATTCCCGAATTTATAACCGTTTTTTTACTCTGGATTCTGACCTGCAGGCTCTTCGTTGGGAGCCTTCCAAGAAGGACCTTGAGAAAGCCAAGCTTGATATTTCTGCTATAAAGGAAATCAGACTAGGGAAGAACACAGAAACGTTCAGGAATAATGGACTTGCAGACCAGATTTCTGAGGACTGTGCACTGTCAGTAATTCATGGTGAGAACTATGAGTCCCTTGACCTGGTTGCCAATTCAGCAGATGTGGCCAATATTTGGGTATCAGGATTAAGGTACTTGGTTTCTCGTAGCAAACAACCCTTGGATTTGATGGAAAGCAGCCATAATACCCCACGGTTTGCCTGGCTAAAAACTGTATTCGAAGCAGCAGATGTTGATGGTAACGGCATAATGTTAGAAGATACGTCTGTGGAGCTAATAAAGAAACTTAACCCCACCTTAAAGGAATCAAAGATTAGATTAAAATTTAAGGAAATCCAGAAGAGCAAAGAGAAACTGACAACACGAGTAACAAAAGAGGAATTTTGTGAAGCATTCAGCGAACTTTGCACAAGACCTGAAGTTTATTTCTTGCTTGTGCAGATATCTAAAAACAAAGAGTATCTAGATGCCAATGACCTCATGCTGTTTTTAGAGGCTGAGCAAGGAGTGACCCACATAACAGAAGAAATGTGTCTAGATATTATACGCAGGTATGAGCTTTCTCAAGAAGGGCGGTTGAAAGGTTTTCTTGCAATTGATGGATTTACCCAATACTTGTTGTCCCCAGAATGTGATATTTTTGACCCAGAGCACAAAAAAATTGTCCAAGACATGACACAGCCTTTGTCACATTACTACATCAATGCATCCCACAATACATATCTAATAGAAGACCAGCTCAGAGGACCAGCTGATATCAATGGTTATGTCAGAGCTTTAAAGATGAGTTGTCGGAGTATTGAACTAGACGTCTGTGACGGCCCAGATAATGAACCCGTTATTTGTAACCGTAACAACATGACATCACCACTTGCCTTTCGAAATGTTATTGAGGTAATAAACAAATTGGCCTTCTTTGCTTCAGAATACCCCCTTATTCTCTGCTTGGGGAACCACTGCTCAGTACAACAGCAGAAGGTAGTGGTACAACACATGAAAAGGATCTTTGGAAACAAACTCTACACAGAGGCACCTTTATCCTCGGAAGTCTACCTCCCATCACCCGAGAAACTGAAAATGAAGATCATTGTGAAGGGGAAGAAGCTGCCCTGCGACCAGGATATATTAGAAGGAGAAGTCACAGATGAAGATGAAGAAGCTGAAATATCCCGGAGACTGTCAGAGGACTTCTCAAGGGAACCAAAACTGATCTGGCTCTGCAGGGAATTGTCCGACTTGGTGTCCCTATGCAAATCTGTCCAATACAAAGACTTTGAGACATCCATGAAAGCTCAAAATTATTGGGAAATGTGCTCCTTCAGTGAGGCAGAAGCCAGTCGGATTGCAAATGAATACCCTGAAGATTTTGTCAACTACAACAAAAAGTTTCTGTCCAGGGTGTACCCGAGTGCTATGAGGATAGACTCCAGTAACTTAAATCCTCAAGATTTTTGGAATTGTGGTTGCCAGATAGTGGCAATGAACTACCAGACCCCGGGGCCCATGATGGACTTACACACTGGCTGGTTTCTACAGAACGGGGGATGCGGGTACGTCCTCAGGCCTTCGGTGATGCGTGAAGAAGTGTCTTACTTCAGTGCAAATACCAAGGGCATTGTTCCAGGGGTCTCTCCCCAAGTCCTACATGTCAAAATAATCAGTGGTCAGAACTTTCCAAAGCCCAAGGGTGCATGTGCAAAAGGGGATGTCATAGACCCCTATGTCTGCATAGAAATACATGGGATTCCTGCAGACTGCACTGAACAAAGAACTAAAACTGTTCAGCAAAACAGTGATAACCCCATTTTTGATGAAAGCTTTGAGTTCCAGATCAATCTACCAGAGCTGGCCATGATCCGTTTTGTTGTTTTGGATGATGACTACATTGGGGACGAGTTCATAGGGCAGTACACCATCCCGCTGGAGTGCTTACAGCCTGGATACAGGCACATACCACTGCGGTCTTTTGTTGGTGATATCATGGAGCATGTTACTCTCTTTGTTCACATTGCAATAACCAACCGAAGTGGAGGTGGGAAGGCCCAAAAGCGCAGCCTCTCAGTGAGGATAGGAAAGAAAGCAAGGGAGTACACCATGCTGAGGAACACTGGTCTCAAGACTATCGATGACATCTTCAAGCTGGCAGTGCATCCACTGCGAGAGGCTACTGACATGAGAGAAAATATGCAGGTATGACACTTCCGTCATGTGCATTGGTGTGTCCTGAATGTGGAAGTGAAGGTCCTGGTGTGAGCTGCTGGTAGGGCAAAGTTGCTGGAGCTGGTGAAGCTTCGGACCCAGAGCTGTTGTCAACCTTGAACTGGACCTTGGAAGGCTGATAGTTACAGGTGTTAACTAACAAGCAAATGTGGGATTAGGCAGAAATGTTTTAAAAATCAATATGCCCTCTCCAAACACATGTTTTACTGGTTGTTTTTCTCTGAGAAAGCAGAACTGAGGGTACATATGTGTCCCCATGCCTCAGGTCTCAAAAGCTTCGTTTCCTCACTGGTCCTGGAAAACGTCAGCAAGCTTTTGTTTTGCTAACTGAGTGAAGGTTATGCGCTTAGTTTTCTTTGTCTGGGTGAGTATAAGAAACAGTCAGTGGATGTCTCATTAAGGTCTTGTCTACACCAGAGAAACCCACTGGGCAAAGAGCAGCAGGTTTCCCTGACCGTGTGTTGCCACCGTTTGCCCAAGGCCTGCAGATGTTCAGCGCAGGCACTGAATGCCACTTGGATTGCAGTTTCCTCCCTGCTAAATAGCTGTGTTGTCTCGGCTGGCTGAGCACTGGCACGGACACCGGTGCCGTGTCTTGGCTCAGGCCGTCTTCTGGCACCGCATCTGCCCTCCTATGCTGTTCTGAGAGCAGCCGGAGCCTGCTACAGCCGGGGGCGTCGGGGCCCAGGTGCACAGCCCCATCACAACTGCCTGGGTTAGACTTTCGTGGTCGGCAGGAGGTGAAGTGGCAGCGAAGCCAAACAAGAACCAGCCTGCCCTGTGCTGATCTCTGTGGCAGAGGCAGGTTGATTAAGGGGCAGCTCAATTCAGAGGTCCAGGCGCTGCCTAGAAACAAAACTGAGTAGCATTAAACAATGAGTTTTCTTTAATAAATAGCTGAAATCAGCCATAACTATCTCCTTGGTAAAGATACAGAAACAATTCATTTTTCTTTCTTGAAAACAGGAGAAAAACGCGTAGCACTTCATTGACCCCACTCTTCTGGACAGAGTCTAAAGCAAATTAAATGTTGGCAGCTGGAAAAGTTTACAAAATGACATAAGTTTTAAATTACTCCCAAAAGAATAGTCTACGCATATTTTTACGAATGGGAAACTCTTCCCAGCCTTTCCTTCAGGCCTTGAATGTAACTAGTTTGAACCGCTGACTCCACCTTCTGTCTAGGTCAGGCACTATATGTGAACTATATGAAAGAAAATACTCTGAATCTGACTCAGAAACAGTATTAATGTGCCTTCTAAGTGAAATTTCCATACAAGATCTTGTTCTGGGGAATGATTCGTAAAGACACAGTTGTTAGATTTAACTGCATGCTAATGTATTTGATTAATGAGAAAAGCATCTATTAATTAGCTGGGCATTTTCTGATGACTTTTTTTTTTCAGCAAGATGGGGAGGAACATTTACAAGGTATGGGTTGTTATAATACCCTCTTACTTAAATTTTGTGCATCTTGGTCACTCACTGTACAATTCAAGAAGCTAAACGATGAGGGCATGTCAGCCGTACATCCACTGACTTGATAAAGAAATAAATCCTGGCATGTTAGTTTGGTTTGACCTGTATATCCAGTATTGATTTTCTTACATGTGACCTATGAAGGGGAAAGAGTGTTTGTGTTTCTTTATGATGTGGTAATGCAAGGCTGAAAACAAAGTGTTTTTTTCCTGCTTGCCTTTCCCATGGGAAATACGAGGTCTGTCGAACTTGTTCTTGCTGGAGGATGATAATGACGGGAGAATGAGGCGATTACAGCATCAAAACGAATTGGAGTCTGAACAGTTGGGAAGAGAAATTGCATTTTAGGCTGATGGTTTAATATGCTGGGGACCAGAGCTTGTCCCTGTTAGGGCTGGATTTGCAATGCAGAGTAGCTGCAGAACTGGCAGCTGGGATACCTGGGCCTGGGGGAAAGCTGGAGCTGGCAGTAGGCTTGGGGAGCCGACAACAGGGCTGGCCGGGAATTCCTGTCTCTGCTGGCACCCCAGGATCCATGGGGGGCCCAGGGATGGTGGGCAGTGGGGTGGCACTGCCCCACATCAGGGAGGAGAAGCAGGCAGGTGCTGATGAGGTACTGGCAGGCAGGGGGGACCGAGTGGCAAGTGGTGACATGTGCTCAAGTATTTCTTTTCCTTCCCCCAGAATGCCATGGTGTCTGTCAAGGAGCTATGCGGGCTGCCGCCCATTGCGAGCCTGAAGCAGTGCATCCTGACCCTGTCCTCGCGGCTCGTGAGCAGCGACAATGCACCCTCCGTTACCCTCTGCATGAAGGATGCGTTTCCTTACCTAGAGCCTCTGGGGACGGTGCCCGACGTGCAGAAAAAGGTCCTGGCAGCGTACGACCTGGTAGGCGCTTACCACTGCTACCTCTGCCCTTCCTCACCTTCGAGAACATGGCAGGCGATGCTCGCTGGCTTTCATGCACCCAAACGTTTCAGTTAAATGAACGAGGCTCTTCAAATGACTTAAGCTATGCAAAATTGTCCTTTAATCACCAAAACTGCCACACTGTGCTTTTTATTGTTTGGGGGTTTTTTGTTTGTGGCTAGCACAGGTTGGCACTTGAGGAGGGACTTTGTTTACAAAAATAGCAGCAATTCAGCGTGTACTGGCAGCTGTTAGTCGTTGTCCTTGAGAAGCGGCAAGATTTGTGCACTGCCCTTCATTTGCCTCCCTGCAGCAGAGGGCAAGGCCATTACAGGGAGCTGCAGTGTGGGAGTTCCCGGGCAAAGCTGAGCCATCCCCTTCCCGACACCTTTCAGCAGCACCGTTAAGTAGTGCCCGTGTCCCTGCCAAACCAAGTCAGTGTTGCTCTTGAGAAGGGCATTGCAAAGTTGGAAAGAAAGTTTTAAAATGCCTGTTTTTTTCAGTGAAGAAGGATATGGCAGTATGGTACAGCAACACTTCCAAAAACGTAGAGAGATGAGCTAAAGTCATTTCAGGTAAATGCTGCTGCTCAGCCTTGTATGACGTATGTCACTGCTGTGGGTGACTGAGCAACAGCTGTGTGTGACTTCCAGCAGCAGAAGTTGCTGTCACTTTGTGCCTCTCAGGCTATTGGACTGCCCCATCGCCTCCTGTCCTTAGATGGTTTGCAGCAACTGATAGCAGGCCGCATAGTTTTGCAAACCCTGACTTAAATATTACACTGTGGCAACCAGCCTAAATCACGATGCATGTTCAGTGCACGGCAGTTATTTCTGCAGCTTATGTTCATAAGGAATAAAGAGGTGAATAACTTTGGGGGTGTTCAATTGCTTCCAGAGACCCTGAAGTGTTGTGAAGAGTGATCACAGCTTTGACCAGCTATTCAATATGCCAAATGCTCTCCTTTCCATCTCTTTTTTTGCTCTTATTACACACTTTTCAGGAGAAAATCAGCTTTTGGGGAGAAAGGAGACACTGATGTTGATTAAAAGAGAAATACTAAAAATACTCTGAAATAACCCTTGGGTTCCTTCCAGAGTAGTTTATATTACTTTGGAGGTGATTAAGTTGTGGTAATAAAATACCAGCTGTAACAATACCAGAACGAGGATTTGTAAATCCAGTTGATTGCCATATTTTAGATTGCACTTTTTTTGGATAGATTTGTTACGTGGTGTGATGTCTGTCTGAAAGAGCAAATACCACATAAATAAGAGATTTTGCTGTCTTTGGAGGCCTGATGAATGGAGTTTTACCGAAAAGAATGTGTCACCTCTTATCTTTGTAATTATATACTGAAGAGACCTTTCAAGGCCTCCTTGTGCTTTGGAAACAGTTTTTTTTTCAAAAAAATTTTTTTTCAATTTTATTTGAAATAAAATTTTATTTCAATTTAAATAGGCGAAAGGCCTCTTTCAGATGCAGACAAAAACACTTGTATAACTGTTTTAAATAATGTTTGCTCTCACATTTGTCTCTGATGGAGGAAGATGTACCTCAAATATCAAGAGACAGTGCAAAGAGTTTAAAATCAGAGGGCTGAGAAAGAGAAGGGAATTCTTCCAAGCCTATGTAAGCGTTGATTTGAGATGTAATTCTGATTAATGAGAACATGATACTTTAAATTATTTTTACCCGCTTTGTCTGGCTGGGACTGCCTCTTACTTTGTTAAAACTGTTTGCTTCTGAAAAAGGAAAAGCCAGATTTAATAAATGTTTTTGCTACATTCTGGATATTTGCCTTTTGAGGCAATGCCAGCAGCAGAATATTGAAATCTATTTAGTCTTTTCTGTGTTTAAAAAAATGAACTGTGTCTATCAATCTTGATATTTGAAAATACAGTGTGGGGAGGGGTTTTAATGTTGAGAAAGGGCTCTTCCTTGCTGTGGTGTTTGTAGTGACTTGGTATAATCCAGGTTGTATTTCTTTTTAATAATAATAAGTTTCAGGGTTTTTTTCTTTTTTTTTTTTTTTTTGGTGCAAATGAGAGCACAAGGAGATGTTGGTGGAAAGCAATGTAAAATATTTTAGCTGTTTATTTACTTATATTCAAGATACAATACAGTTCAGCCTTTTAAGTTGTTGATAAATATGGCCTCAAGGAACTGGATCCACAAGTGCTTGCTGCATGTCTTTAATTCCCCAGAAATGTCCCTTCGCCTCAAAGCACTTTTTGGGTGAATAGGCCTGAGAGCAGTTTTAAATGTTGGTCTATTTCTTGTATGAATGGGCTGTACTACTTAATTCCTTTTAGGGTAGAACAGAAAAAATTTGGCCCTAAATCTCATAGTGGCATGCTGTGATTGTAGGTCTGCCTCACTCGCTGGGCTCAAGTAGCACAAGTAGCATGAGTGCTGGGCAAACCCTTCCTCCCCACCTCTGAAAACGCCCACATATTTCACATCCTTTAAAAAGTCTGCTTTGAAAATAATCTCTGATAAAAACAGCCCTAATGTGTTGATTTTTTTCCCGCTACTGGAAATTGCCAGCTGAATGTACCTCCCCCCTCACCCCCAGGAAAGTATAAACTCTGCCCGGGTGTTTAATGGGGCATAGACAGCACTGACAGTCCAGGCAAATGGAGGTTCAAATGCTTGGAGACCTGCCACAATGATCTAGAAAACAATTAACTGTCTGTTCCCTCCTGCTCAGCCTTTGTCAGCAGGCACGATAGACGAAGACCAGTTTGTGCAGTTTGTTTGTTTTTTCCTGGGCAATTAATTTTACCATTTTGTTCCGCATTAAATATTTTCTTTTGAGAGAGGCCTTATTAGAATAAAATTTTGTATGCTTTGCTTTGTTTAAGGAACCAGAATGATTTTTCAAGGCTCTGTTTTGGTTTTGTTTGTTTGTTTGTTTGTTTGGGTTTGTGGTTTTGTTGTTTTTTTTTTTAATGGTCGCATTGCAGTGGTTTAGCGGAACTCGACTGTTGCCGTGTCTTGTGGAGGAAGAGGCTTCATTGATGATACTGGGTTGTATGGGAGAAGGGCAACGAAGCTGGTGAAGGGTCTAGAGCACAAGTCTTGTGAGGAGCGGCTGAGGGAACTGGGGTTGTTTAGCCTGGAGACGAAGAGGCTGAGGGGAGACCTTATCGCCCTCTACAATTACCTGAAAGGAGGTTGTAGTGAGGTGGGTGTTGGTCTCTTCTCCCAAGTAGCAAGTGATAGGATGAGAGGAAATGGCCTCAAGTTGTGCCAGGGGAGGTTTAGATTGGATATTAGGAAAAACTTCACGGAAAGGGTTGTCAAGTATTGGAACAGGCTGCCCAGGGAAATGGTCGAGTCACCATCCCTGGAGGTATTTAAAAGACGGGTAGACGAGGCGCTTGGGGACATGGTTTAGTAGTAGACAGGTACGGTTGGACTCGATGACCTTAAAGGTCTTTTCCAACCAAATGATTCTATGATTCTGCAGAGGAATGGGATTTGCTGAAAACAAGAAAATAAGGTGGACTGTTAGCAATACACAGAAGACATTTTTGAAAAGTATGTGAACTGCCAGAAATACAGTTTAAAATGGTTTATTTCAACTTCTACAGCTTTGGTCTTTACCATACATAGAGCATGATGAATGGATCCCGGTAATGTTGTTATTGATTCCCACACATACATCCTAGGATAGCGTAGCGTGTCACTTACAGAGCTGTTCTTCAGACCTTTCCTTTCCCGTGAAGGAGGACTCTCCCTCTCCCCCTCTTCCTCTATATTCCCCGTTGTCAGTGGCTGGGCATGGGAAGATGCTCGCTCAGGGGGGTAGCACGTGCTGTGTGCCTTAACCTGTCAAACTGATGCCAGTGTTCACTGATCACACCTAAAAAAAGGAGATACTCAATGTGAAGAGAGGGATAGGACCCAGCTGGACCTGACAGATGGTTGAGTTATTCACTGCAAACAGTTATCCTGTGAAGTTTGGATTTTTTTTTTTGGTTGAGAATTGTTCGGAAACAGATTGTGGTTTCTCTGTCTGCACAGTATATTCATGTGCTGATGCAAGCATGCCTGAACTCAGGGACGCTTGTGCACTTTGCTTTTCAGTTATTGGTTCAGCATTATTTTTCCTCTAAGATAAAATGATTGATTCATTTGCAAATCAAAAGCAATAAACAAGTGATTATAAATGTTCTTGGTTTTACCCAGTCTCCTGGCTCATGTGCATATAGAAATTTTTCTAGAAAAATAAAAGAAGCTCCCTAGGTATCTTTCATTGTTTTCGAATCATAAACATGAAAAAGTGTAAAAAAGGTTGAACAGAGAAGCTATTTGTTACACAAACTCATGTTGACATTAACTTTTTTCTCCGTATTCAAGCCTCTTTATTGGAACTGATCTTGTTATCTTGGAGCTGAGGTAATGAAGGACAGCGTGTTTGTAGGTACTGTTGAGAGACGGCAAGTTAGTTAAGAATGTCTTGGCCAACAGGGAGATGGATTTGGGGATTTTTGAGAAGAGTAATAATATCTGTGACGCTGCTGGGGAATAAGTTGATGTATTTAATGGCAGTGTTTTTGTTGACGCAGGTATTGGTCCATGCACGCTAGCAGAAGTCTGCTGAGGTGTGTGTGGAGAGGAACTGCTCTTTGTCTGCTGTTCTTTCAGATTCAATCTTTTTGGGTTTTGTTGTCTTGATGCGGACGTGACAGCTCTTTATTCCCAAGGAGAAAGTCCATTTTCCCAGTTTATGTCAATGCAAAATGACTAAATAGATTTTTGTGAGCTTTTCCACTGAAATTCATATTTCAGCTGGGACAGAGTCATCCCCAAAGGAACGTTTTTCACAATTCTCTGAGCAGCTGAAGACAAGGAACATTGCAGAGCAGAGCATCCACTGCCGAGGAAGTGTCATAATGCACTGATGTCAAACACAGTCCACTACATGGACATTGTCTTGAATTTATATCTGTTTTAAAGAACTTTCTGTCTAAAATTGGACATAGACTGGGAAAGCAATTACCCTTTTTCTTTCTCCACTTCTTATAATTCTCTCTCTTATTTACTCACCACTCTCACAGTTTCTCTCTCTGATGGCCTTGTCCCTTAGTCCCTTCTAAAACAGGACCTGAAAACAGTCAGATCAGAACTTTTCTTACAGAATGAAGTTCCAGTTGGGTACTTCAGTTAGTCTGTTTTAACTTAAGCTTATTAAAAGCTGACCCCTTCCCCTGTTCCTCCACTGCTCCTTTTTTATAGAGGACTGGTATTCATGCACAAGATTGCATCCTGCAACACTCTGACACCATATTTCCCCAGAAATATTTGTAAGCAAAACCATGAAATTGGAATTTAAGGTGAATTTTATTCAATTCCTTCTGCAGTTTGTGTCAATAAGATATTTCAGATGTTTCCAGCTGATGTAACCATCCCTGATAATTGTTCCTCTTACTGGGCTGTTGCAGGAAAAGGCTTAGATACAGAAACCTGGCTTGGAGCATACTGGGACAGAGACAAGGCAGACTGGTGGCCAGTGTTCCTTCCTGCATCCGGGCGCCACGTGCACATCCTCCCTTTTTACAAGGCTTGCTGGCAGACGATTGATTGCCTGGCTGTTTCTTGTCCCAAATGTCTGCAAAAAATGCTCAATGCTAAAGAAGGAATCCTGTTTGAATTTTCACAAGCTCAATTTGTGCTTCAGCTGTTTTTCCAAATTGGATGTATTTTTGTAGCCTTTTTTATTTTTGTTTGGTGGTGGGTTTGTTTTGTTTTCCTTTTTTTTTTTTTTTGGTGGGTGGTTGGTTTGTTTGGGGGTTTTTTTAGCAATAGAGGAATGATATGCTACTCCTTATCCAGGCAAAACTCTTCATTGTCAACGAAAGACATAGGAGATTGGGACAACGGCCATGAGGAGACACCTGAGAGAAAGCTTCTTTTTAGTTTGATGTTCAGTCAGTTTCTGTTCTAAACTTTGGAATATTTATGAGAGGATTCTTTGAACTGTCCCTTTTGTATCATTTATCTTCCCAGCAGGAGCAATGGTTTAATTTGCCACCAGGCGTTTTTCCTGTCTTTTTTTTGTCTTTTTTGGTGAGACTCTGCTGTGTTAATTTCCTCTCCCCTTTTCAGTTTCTAGAATAGTTTGTAATGAAAAGAAGAAATTGGTCTCTAGCACAGGAGTTCATTAAAGTAAAAAGAAATAATATTTTTTGTTCAGTTTGTACTGATCCTATGACTAAACTGCCTTTAGTACAGACAAGAAATAAGCCTGTTAATTTCTTGTGAGTAAAAATACAATGCCATCAGTGTTAAGATATTTTAAATTTCACTTAAAATTTATTTATCTTTGTAATTAACACTTAACAGAAGTGACAAAGTAAAGCATCGTTCTTTCTGCGAAGCAATGGGATTTTAGATTTGATATTGCATGCTATATTTAGACACTTAAGTGAGGCAGGTCAGTTATATTTTCAGCCCGTGGTCTGTTCCACTTTCTGGGTCTCACATATACTCATATATACTCATATAGACAAGAGAGAGCTCCCAGGTTTGTGCCAGCTCTTGCTTCCCATGCTTTTGTGAGAAACCAGCATGATCGTAACAGGGTGCTTCAGGTGGATTGAGACGAATTGAGTTTAGGCTTCTTGCTTTCAGCATTTTGTAAGATTATTTAAATTAAATGAGCTATTTTACGGGAAAAACCCTAACCTATGCAGTAAGGCTTTGTATTCCTCATTCCCATTAGTTTATTAAACGTGACATGTACTTCTGGGACTTATGCCATGTGCATCTTTTGTCAATCTGAACAACCCCTTATTCGTGTCTTGTTGTGAGAGCATTTCTGGCACTGCAGCCTCTCCAGGAGGGTTAGCACCTCCAGGACTCGCAAAAATCTTTGTGTCCCTGCTCCCAGGGAAACGTGGCAGGGGTCCCCGATGGGAGGATCGGGGCTGTCCTTTGTCCCCACAGAGCTCTGCACCACTGCAGCTGCCCAGCAAGCACAGAAGGGACCCCGCGCCCTCCCCATGGGTCTCTACCCCTCGGGATGCAGAGCCCAGTACTGAAATTAGCAGGATCCCAAATGATGTCAAGGTGTGTGGTAGTTTCTCCCATTCAGGCTTCTTCCTTTCTGCTTACTCTAATAGGTATGTATTGTCGGTCAGCAAGGTAGTTGTTTAAGTCCCTATACCAGAATCAGGTTTTGTGTAGTTTTACTCCTGTTTTTGTCTATTTTTTTGCCCCTGTAGTTATGTTAAACACATCACTCAGTAAAGTTTATCATCTTCTTTCTGAGATGGGAAATGCAAGTTGTCCCGAGCAGCTTCAGCAGCTGCTAAAAGTTTCCTCACTGACTCCCACCAGCATCCATCCTCTAAAGGTTGCTTTTTAGTATATGATGCTTGGAGGTTAATTCCTTGAAGCTCAGCGTTCAGGAGTTAAGACACTGGTGGAGCATGAGTTGAGTTTCCTAAGGGAGTAGGATGTCTCTCGCTTTTTGAGAGGCACTCACTGAAGCGAGTTGCCATGTGGGAGCTGACATTAAACAGCAGCCTGATGGGCTCCAGGCAGATGGCTGGGACTTATGCAACTGCCCAAGAGCGCTGCTCAGCGTGGGTCTGAGCAGAGTAAAGGTGCATGCAAATTCATGCTGCAAACATCAGAAAGCTCAGTCTTCATGTTCGAGACAGGTTGGTGGATTTTGAAACATTACTGGCAAAACTGGGTTTAGAATCATAGAATCATAGAATGCTTTGGGTTGGAAGGGACCTTTAGAGGTCATCTAGTCCAACCCCCCTGCAGTGAGCAGGGACATCATCAACTAGATCAGGCTGCTCAGAGCCCCGTCCAACCTGACCTTGAATGTTTCCAGGGATGGAGCCTCCACTACCTCTCTGGGCAACCTGTTCCAGTGCTTCACCACCCTCATTGTAAAAAATGTCTTCCTTATATCTAGCCTAAATCTACCCTCCTTTAGTTTAAAACCATTACCCCTTGTCCTCTCACAACANCCACGCTTCTTTTGATGCAGCCCAGGATACGGTTGGCCTTCTGGGCTGCAAGCGCACACTGCTGGCTCATGTCCAGCTTTTCTTCCATCAGTACCCCTAAGTCCTTCTCTGCAGGGCTGCTCTCAATCCCCTCATCCCCCAGCCTGTATTGATATCAGGGGTTGCCCCAACCCAGGTGCAGGACCTTGCACTTGGCCTTGTTGAACCTCATGAGGTTCGCACAGGCCCATCTCTCCAGCCTGTCCAGGTCCCTTTGGATGACATCCCATCCTTCTGGCGTGTCAACTGCCCCACTCAGCTTGGTGTCATCTGCAAACTTGCTGAGGGTGCGCTCGATCTTGCTGTCTATGTCGTTGATGAAAATATTAAACAGCACTGGTCCCAGTATGGACCCCTGAGGAACACCACTTGTCACTGATCTCCATTTGGACATCAAGCCGTTGACCACTACCCTCTGTTTGCGACCATCCAACCAGTTCCTTATCCACCAAACAGTCCACCCATCAAATCCATATCTCTCCCATTTAGAGAGAAGGATGTTGTGGGGGACCATGTCGAAGGCTTTACAGAAGTCCAGATAGATGACATGCGTTGCTTTTCCCTTGTCCACTGATGCAGTTACTCCATCATAAAGCCATGAAAATCTCAGGTTTGAAAATCTCAGACTATCGTGTGATTTATGGGGTTGCTTTCCCAGTAGAAAATTTCACAGTCCTCCATGTTGTGGTCAGGGCTTCTGGTTCTTGCCTCAGCACGCGAGAAGTAGGTGACATCCCCAGGCAGGGTTTTGGATGTGATGCCAGCGGGAAAAGCAGGGGACGATTCAGATGGGGAGACCGTGGACTCATTTCAGAACTAGTGCCAAAAAAGGAAGAAGGGTATCTAGATGCCATGACACAGGACTGTGAGCGGGAGCTGTTGAGGAGCAGAGCCATGGTAGCAAAGTCTCCCAGGGGCTTACGGACGGGACCAAGCAGAGGTGTCTATTGCCAACATGCTGCACCCCTGGCCAGCATCCTCCACTGTGGCTGGGAACATGTGCCGGGTTCCAGTTTCCAGCTGAGGCTCTCATCTGCTTTTACCTGCATTAGATTGAATACTGACAAATTATGAACATTAATTCCAGTAAACAGTTACTAGTAACTTAGCTTTGTAGGTGACCTTTACAATGTTTACTTAGTAAATATCCCCCAAGGTGCTACCTTCTGTGTAAGTGAAAATGCATGATAGGGGAAAATTTAAAAAGAAAAAAGTGGGTTTTCAGATTAGTTTGGCTATTTTTTGAGGGTTGTGTCAGTTCTGTTGCCAGGATTTGCACAGAATCCTTTCAAGAGCATCTATTGTGATGTGCTTTAAGAAAAAAAACAAAACCCAAAAAAAAGTCAAGCCAAACCGAACCAAAAAGCCCCACACTGTATGCTATAATTTTATTCCTGGATAGCAGTTACTTGCCTGTTGTACTCTTATCTGTATGAATCAGCATCTGGTTCTTCAAAGTGAACACCCGGGCCTCGTCCTTGCCCTAGCCTGTTGTTTTGATCTTTTACCTCAGCGTTATGAAGCAGGATCTCGTGCCTGCTGAAACTGCACACGCAGTTCTTGTTGGGAGCAGAGTCTGGTCTGTCGTGTAGAGATACTGGGTCCTGCACACTGTGCTATCACAGCTGGCAAAGACACCATAGGCCGGCCAAAATTGTATGTCCTAGTTGGCCCAGGGTATGTTATATCTACCTAGGGCATTATTTCTTAGAGGAACCTGTGAGGGGGAGATGCCAGGTGGGGCACTAAGGGCATCCTCTAACTCCAGTCACTGAGCTGAGGAACTCTGAATCCACTCTCAGGATTTGTCGTGGGACAAAAGCTGCTTATTTTTGTCAAGATTACTACTGAGCAGGAAGACAGGAACAGGTTAAATTCTGCTGTATGATCTGTTTTTAATTGTTTGTTCTTGCTGAGCTGGGAGCAGCGAGACTTTGATGTCAGCATCAAAGGAGTGGGGGACTGCTCTACCTACTCTGCAGTAAGGGAAAATTGACATCCTATTGCCACTTTTCTCTTAAAAAATGAATGTAATACCTTCATGTCTGAGAATCCCAAAACAGGCATGCAGAAACTCCTGGGAGTGGGTCTGGTAGTTAGAGGAAGATATGGTCAGACTTAGATTACCAAACTGCATGATTCTCAAGCTTGCTTTTTTTGTGCATGGTAGGATAATTTCCTGTGGCTATATATATATATAAAAAATAAAAAGAGAGATTATATCTATTTAAAATATATTTTTTTAATATATATAAAAAAGAGAGAGAGAGAGATGTGTGTATATATATAAAAAACTCTCACAAATCAAGTTCTACTTTAGAGCTCTGAGCACAGGAGAGTCGGACGCTTTGGATATACTGTCCCAGCTTAGATGCATTGACCTTGCTGGGCAAAACCTTGCCGCTGAGTAGGAATTACAGGCACAGACCCATGGGGGGCCAAGCCCAGGGTCATGGGTGCACAGGGCGCAACAGCTGTGGAGATGCTGGCAGTGCGTGGCTGGACCAGGCAGTGTGGGCTCATGGGCCCCGTGTCTGCATGTGCAAGAGATGCACGTTTGGCCTCTGGCTGCCTCTGTAGTAGCTTGCAGGTTTTTTTGGGATTCTCACTCTCTTTACCGTTCAGACCGTTCACCATTTGTAGTTGGTGGCTGACTAGCTCCTTCAGCACAAAATGACTATGTGCTGTGGTACAGAAAAGCCAGAGGGTGGGTAGAAATTGTCATTTCTTTCTAGATGACAAGTGAAAATATCAAAGAGGAAAAAATCAACATGATGCACGAACAAGCAAAGAATAAGAATGCAAGGCAAAGGATACTATTGAAAGTAGTTTCAATCTCAGGCATATCCACTGGGCATGTTCTGTTACATCTACAGAGTGCAAAATTGGTTTTTATCAGGCTTTTTTTTTCTCTGCCCATGAAGCTGGTAATGGATTTTGTTTTTCTCATGTTCTTGTTTATATCAAAGCAAAGGCATAGGTATTCTTATTAAATGCAGCCTGTCTTAATAGGTTTAATCAGAAATTAAGATGGCATGAGGAGCAAAATTTGGATCTGAATTTCTCCAGAATCTGGAATTTCGGGTGTGACAAGTGGAAGCATCTCTCCTCCCTTTTATCTAATTAAAACAATAAGACGTGCTAATTTGGAAGTGTTAATTTAATACTGTTCTACTGCCTTCCACTAAAATCATCGAAACCTACTGGTTGTGTTTTCATATTTAGTGTCTCTGAAAGCAGGAAGGCTTTTAGCAGTTGTAGCATTTTGTCAAAGCTTTCAGATGGCGGCTTCTGTAATTTCAGGATGTAACATTGGGCAGTATTCAGTTTGCTTCATTTCTAATTGGCACCGCTCTCATGCTGCTTGGATTTGATTGGAGTTTGTGGTGTACGTCCCAAGAGAGTGAAATTATTCTCAGGCATAGTTTGTTATACAGCATGTTCTTGCCTTCTGTAACAGATGTATGCGCCACCTTTTGCAATTCCACAGAATATAGCATTAGAACAATTTGCTTGTTTGCCTGGGCTTCTGAAGGTTTTTGGAAGGTTTGTCACCATCAAAGGAGAGTAGCATTTGCAAGAAGGGAGGCTCAGGAAACTTGTCACCTAGTGGACACTTCATCTCTTTCCTGTTAATGGGCTACTCTAGGAAGGTGCATAAATATGGATCTCTCTTGAAACTTGTGAGTAGGCTTGTTGAAACTGCCTGCCTCTTTTGGTGTTGTTTTTTTTTTTTCTTTTAAACTTCAACAGAAATGTTGAGGCTAGGATGGGATTTGGATCTGAATTTCTCCAAAGAGAAACTGTCTGAACCGCATAAAGTTCAGCACAAGCTTAAGTACCGCTTGAAATCAGTGCTATTCATGACTTGGTAACATTTTTGATAACCACTTATGTCAAGGACTATACTTATTTCTCCTTTTGTTGCAAGAAAAGTACTAATTAGAAAGGGTTCAGTTTCACGTAGAATTAATTTCGTTTGTCTGCTAACTCTGCTTTCTTCTGAAATCGCTTGTGTTTCCTTCACATTATTTGCAGTGGTGTCTCACTGATGTAAAAGAGCTGTTCTTTAACTTCTGGAGCAAAACATTTTCTGAGCAACTGTCACTTAGCTTGATACAGATCTGGGAGCCCTGATATGAAGGAATGATCCATTCTTTGCAGTGTTGCTTGCAGAGCTCTTTTTAAGCTTGAACCTTTGTACTTTTCTGTGGACTAGATGCTGCAGGAAACCCTAGTAATGCTTTTTTCCCCTTTGTTTTCTGACAGATGATTCAAGAGAGCAGGGTTCTCATTGAGACAGCAGACGTCACTCACGACAAGATTGTTCAGTGCCAGAAAGCAGGTAATCCTTGATTGTGCCATTCTGGATGGGAGGTGGGAAACGATGTGCCATAATTTACTTACAGTTTGTGACTAAAGGAGCATCTTTCACCTGGTATTTAAGTGAGCATCCCAGTCTTTCCCTGGCAGACTCCACCCTCCTGAAGGTTCATCATCCAGTAGCAATGCAGGCGTAGGATCAGGGAAAAATCCTCAGCTTTCACCTTAAAAGCTATTTCTCCATCTGCTCTACAGCTCTGAAATGTCTGGCAGCATTTAAATTAGTCAAATGAACTAGAACGGCATTCAATTAAAAAGAGGGAGTGAGAAGGCGTGCTGCCTTTACTGAGCCCCATTCTCTACCACAATCGTTCCCTTAAACGCAGAGGAGCCAAGAGGTTTTGAAACCCACAGGACCAAGCTCTGTTGCCTACCTTTACTTACTTTTGCTGTTTAGGTTTGTTTTAGACCTTTGAAACTTCTGCCGTTATAATTCCATTGTATCACAGTGAGTCTGTGTGGCTATGCATTATGTATGTCAGGTGTGTGGGCGCAAACCACTGTAAGTAGGCTTCAAGTAGATCATATGTTGCTGGTATATTGCGCTGGATGTCTTTATCTGAACTAGGGCTCTGTCTCGTGTGCGGCAGTAGAAAGGGAAGAGGTGGTTTCAGAAGTGGCAACCCGCATGCTGTCTGCTCTGCTGCAGGTTCACACTCCTTTTTCAGGACGGCAGAGTGTCTGTGATTCACAGTTCAGCTTATTCATGCACACCCCTCTTCATCACTTGTTTAGGATAGCAGGCTAGACCCCGAACTGGGACATGTCTCCTGTAGTTTCCACTGATACACAAGAATAAGCCCTGCTAGAGAGACAAGAGTCCACATTTGGCAGTGGTAATCCTCCACAACTAAATCCATTAGCTTTCATGTATCAGACACCATGCTGAACAAATACACGCAGTGTATTTCTGTTAGACTGCAAAAATTAAATCTGTTTTCAGTTCATTTAGTTCATTTTAGTACAGTTGCACCTTCCCTAACCTGTAGCAAGCCTTGAAGGTCAGTGAGGCAAACACTTGCTACTGCATTTAATTTGTGTTCTTGGGCATAGTCTTCTGGGACCACAACAATCATAAACACTATTGTTTCTGATAGGCGTTTTTGGATTTGGCAAGTGACGCAGGCTACAGCCATTTGCTTCTATTAAATGTAAATAATGAATGAAACTGATGTTTTGTAGTAAATCCTTTCATTCATCTTTTTAATGAGAGGAATTTTGGAAACTATTTCAACAATAGCATTTAACTGATATTTATGTGGTGCAAGAGCAGGGTGGAACCTAGTCCTTGCTCTTTGAAATTCAGAGCTCTGGAGCCGTGCTGGCGCTGTGGTAGCAAAGGGAGGAGAGGCAAGCAGCTATGTCTCGCTGGATTTCATGGGCCTCATCTCGTGTCATGCCTTGGCTTCTGTGTATCGGCATAAGCAGCATAAACATCCTCAGCCCAAAGCCTTCATCAGGTGCAGAAGGTTTAGGAATGGGACAGTGACAGGAAAATGCAACACCAGGGGGGTCTTTCTAGATGGTATAATTTAAGAGCAATACTTTGCACTAAATTATGCAGACCCTCAGCAGCATCAGCCAGCTTTCTGCCCACCCTGCTCTGTGTACAGAGAGAAGAACCCGTGACACTTGCCTGGGCACTGGCCTCTTTGTGAGCAGAGGGCTGGAGATGTGTGCAGAGAACACGATGCGGGACCATGCCACCATGCTGATGTCCAGAGGTTCATGCAGTTCCCCTCTCCTTCCTTCCGCCAGCAAAAAGATTAATTTCTCAAGTTTGTTCTCTTTTCTGCTGTATCTACTTGTATTTTCATTTGGGTTGCTTTGTTAGCCTTAAAATATCATTTCTGATTGAGAAGAAGGCTGGAGAGATATGAAGTGCTCTTCTGAAGCCTCAGGATTTAGACAGAGGAAAGCAGTAGGGGAGAGAGAGGATCCCTCACCATGTTCAATTGCCAACTAGTTTGTTGCAAATGTTACCCAGGCAAATTGTTAAATAACATTTTCAATGTGGCAAGATGAAGCACTCAAAATTAAGAGGTGTCAGAGGTACAATTGCCTGTGATGTTGTCCTTCACCTCACCCTGGTCCTGCTCCCTTTGAACATGTGTTCCCACCAGACTTCTGCTTCACATCGTAGCCTGTTTTGGTCCGGGCCCACTGTGCCACAGGGTCCTGCCTGCTCCCCCAGATGGCTTCTCAGGTGGCTGGTTTTGTTGGTTTTTTTCATGTGCAGTCTCAGCCCAATGCACAGTGCCCAGCAGCAGCTTGGAGGGCTGAACTGCTAAATGTTTTCGTTGGTGCTCCTACCCACAGCCTAACAAATGTTTGTGGCTCCCTCTCTCCAGGGCAGCACTGTCTCCAAGTTAAGGTGGGGAAGTGAGGTCTGGAGGGAAAAATAACTAAAAGGATGCTGCATAAAGGCAGGGCTGAGCACGTGGAGTTGAGCACCATTTTTTTGCAGGACAAAGCGGGTCACTTGAAGGTTTTCTTCCACTTACTGAAGTGAAATGATTTGTAAGTCAGTTGGCACAAGGCACACCTGCAGTGGAATCTTGCTTGGGGTGCAGTTATTTAGACTGTTTTCCAAAGGAAGTGCTGCAGGAGCTCTGTTACCCTTGACAGGCAAAACCTGTGGGCGAAGTTTTGGAAAATAAACAGTAGAGGAATCTTGCATTGTGTGGCATTGAACTGCCTCAGTGTTATCATGCTCCTGGAGTTGGTGCAAGGCAAGAAGAAACTATTGTTAGTCTAACAGGAGTGCTTTGGGCAAGCTACGCCAAGTGCAAGCCTGCCTTGGCCTGTCGAAGGACTGACTCCTCCAGCAGCTTGCTAAACAGCCCTCTACGTCTACTCTGTGCAGGTGTTCTCTCGATGGGCATTTCCTTGATGTAATTTCAATGAAGCTCAAATGTGCGAGTGACATTTGCCTTACAACGTTAGGGGAGGGAGAGCTATGAAACAACTGGAGATGAAACTTGATTTGTTCAGCCAGGATGGGCTTCAGACGTTTTGGAGTGATTTAGTGCCAATTTGGCCTTTGTAAGGTACAAATTAAAGGAACACAAGCAGTGTTCTCTCCGTTTTGTCTCTTAATCCACACCAGACTCAGAGAAATGTTTGCATACGCTGTGCAAATCTTGTGGAATTGGTGGGCTAATTGCACTTGTTAAGGTTTTTAATCTGCTCCCAGATTTCCTGAATTCTTTTATCCAGCAACAGATTTGCAGACATTTGCCACAGAAACTAGCAATGAAATGTAACAATTCCCAGGGCTGTGGTTGGGAGTCTTAGTTCTCCAGGCTGCAGGAATAGCAATCCTGTGATTAGCGGTATGTGTTTCTGACATAATTTATCATTGTGAAGTACAAGGGCTTTTCTGTATGACTGTGATTAAGATTAATGAGGAACTGTGCATTTGAGTCTGTATTTGCTGTGCTGAACAGGTATCATCCGCGTCTGTCAGACTGCCTTCCAAGGTACAAAATCATCTATTTAAGGAGAGCGACAAGCGATTGCCTTTTGTCGCAATATTGCCAGCAATGCAGGCTGCAAGCAGAAGCGCTGGAGGAGTGTTTGCACGGGGACCAGGCGTGTGCCTGTGTGGGACCCCAGCACTGGAAAGGAGAGTTACATACAAAGTGGAAGCACAACCACAAGATTGCCCATGACCATTTTATTCTGGAAGATGCTCTCCAGGATGGGGTCATAACAGGGAAGGGGGAAAAACACAAAAAGAGGTTGTAGAAGTACCAGCTGCGAGACTGAAAATGCTCACTGAACACTTTATAGGGGAAATCAATCATGCACTGGGTGATGTAGCAATCTGTATTTTTAGGAATGGAATTCCACGAAGAGCTTCATAACCTCGGGACAAAGGAAGGTTTGAAAGGAAGAAAATTAAGCAAAGCCATTGAGAGTTTTGCATGGAATATCACAGTGCTGAAGGTAAGCACAGAAAACACCACCTTGTGTCTCCTATTAACTCTATAAGCAAACCTTTGCTCTTTTAACTCATCTGTTTGTACTGTCTTACTAATACTGAAGCAACATTTTGTTTTAATGGGATGTATAAATTACCCCCAATTATTGAGATTTATCAAATATATCTAATTACACCTCTGGTTTGGAAGCTGTGGAAGGGAATTTATCTAAGCCTGAACAAAAGAGGAAAGATTGTGGTTTGGATGCCCAGGGACCTGGTTTTGGTTGTCTGTTCTGCCCCACACACCCTGACTGTGACCTGTCTAGGGTCACTGTGTCTCAGATACTTGTTTTGTAAAATGAGGACTGGAGCATCTCTTTGGGAAGGGATGGGGCTGGGGGCAGCGTCATGAAAAAACACAAGGAATATTATAGATCCTGCAGAAATGTCAGGGTTAGGTTTCAAAAGTGGAGCATTATCCTAACAGCTAAAAAAGGGAGGGATGAAAATCCCCCCACCCTGGCTGCTCAGTGAGCATGTTACTCAGCAGGCTTTAGCTGCTGGTTTGGCACCAAGCAGCCACAATTTGCCACAGTAGCCGGATGTCTGAGCCTGGGTGAAGTTACCGAGGGACGGCCAAAGATGGAAAGAGGAAAGGATCCGGTGCAGCCCTAGCAGACGGCAGGAAGAGGACCCAAGCCAAGCATTCAGGTTGTTAGCATTCAGCTCATGCTTTCTTTCACAGGCTCATTTCCCACCTTGCTCTGATAGATCACACTTTGATTTCCCCTCGCTCTCTCCCTGCTGCTCCCTCCAGCTCCCATTAAGCAGATTGCCCTGTCTGACGGCATCTCCCTGTGACCCCCCAGTGCCGTTCCCTTTGCTGGCATCTCAGGCTGAGCCAGCCAATGACAGGGAATTTTTACAAAGTTCCTCATCAGATATACACCTAAATGTAACATGCAACAGCAGTAGCAAGAGCATAGGAGATGCATGCTTCAACGTCACGGAGATGGAAAGAACGCTAACATGTCCTGAGCAGGAGAGGGAAAAAGGAGTTGGGGGCGAAGAGGCTGAGGGGCAAAAATGGGTGGGAGAGGCTGTTAGTAGTAGAGAAGGGTTAGAGAAGGCCTGGGAGACACCTGTGGTTCCTTGTGTACCTTGATTCACTGTGAGAGAGGGGGAAAGTGAGTAATGGTGTCAGTGTAGGCCCAATTAATAGGACCTCTGGTGAAGAGAAAAGGCAACCAATTCAAACGTGATGGAAGGGACTGACCTTTTCCATACAGCATAATTGAGGCAAGTAGCTAAAGAGAACAAAACAAAAAACCCAAACCCAAACACTAGGCAGTTCTGAACATTAATCTGAATACCTGTAGCTGTGTTAGGTAAAATAAATGCCTCGTGCTCAGAGTCACTCTAAACATGGTCGGGGTTACTCTAAACTTTTCCATTTTTAGATGTTTGTCAAATGAGAACTTTGGACCTCTGAAGGTGACCTATGATTAATGAAGGTACAAGCAGGGTATTGGAAACATTTCCCATGAAAAATAATTGCTGCCTAGCACATATTGTCAACATACTGAAAAGCATTTCAAACATCTAGTCAAGGTTAAGGAATAATTGACATGTTTCATTTCTAAGCCACAACTTCTTTTTTACCTTTCTCACATAGTAAAATATTAACAGAGTTTGTGGCAACTACCCACGGGTATAAATGCACATGAAACACCTTTTCGTTCTGACTGACATCCAACTCAGCAATGACATTAGGCAACTGGGAATGTGGTTGTCAAACCTCAGGTGTCTGATACAAGACTGTCAGTCGTTGGTCTTATTTTTAAACTTTTTGGCTTTTTCTTAAAGAATACTGTATTTCAGTGACCCTGCCCATAACAAACCTATCTGCTGGTTACAGCTGCATCTCATGTTTAGCGCTGGCTCTCCCCTTTGTGCTGGTGAGAGCTCCCCGGGAGGATTTGGTGCGGAGACCAACAACCCTGCCCCATGCAAGCCATCAGTGTCCTCTGTATGTCTGGTGTCAGGGTGGGCACTACAAATATATTTCACTAGATGTTGGTATAGTGATCTAAGAAAAAAATAGCCCGTAACATCTCGCAGATACATCAGCTGCGTTACACTAGATGAGGTGAGGGAATGGCACAACAGTAATGGGAGCAATGGGAGAAAGCCTCTTTGTGTGCTTGGGGTTGTTGGAGGCAATTACATCATGCAGCAGCAGTCAGTTTGTGTGAGGTGCCCATGAGCAATAGCAGGTATTATGTTGTGCTTGTGCCTGCCAGGTGATTAATAGTCTTTTCCTAGGCTAGTGAAGCAAAGGCATATTTAATTAATGTATTTCTTTATAAAGACTCATTGCAATAGGTAAGCTTTGAGTATAAAGAGGGGATGCAATAAGAAATTGCTACTGGCAAAATCATTAGCTAGTTACAGAGTGAAAGATTAAAGTATATTTTATAAAAATCATAACTGTGGGCATTCTTCATGTTTAAAAATGCCCTGAGGTACTTTTAAGAGGTACCTGATGAGAATTAATCAAAATAATATGTGATTTTCTTCCTTAGTTTATATAAACTTAATTACATATTAGTAATACCCACTAGAAGGACAAACTGTTTGCCAGAACATAAAAATGTTAGTAAGAACAGAGACGTTATAAATTGGTGACAGTCAACTTTGACATATATACATATTTTTTAAATGTCACATCTTCTTGTTTGGTCCCATGTCGTGTAAAATACTGTCAGGCTCGCAGTCAGTAATATTGAGAGGCACAGTGTCAGTACAATAGACAGAAGAATCATGTTCTCACAGCGACATTTACAGGAATGGTTACTATCCCAAATTTAGTTTCACTTTCATTTTTATTTCCATGCACCACCGTCTCTGTGCCTCTGTTTTCCTTTCTGTATTTAAGTGCCAGTAAAATGCAAAAGGTAGCAAAAGAAATTTTGTGTTTACCACCTCACAGGGACCATGGTGCTAGGAACCGTCCATTTCATCCTAACAAGCACGCAAAACCACTTGGCTTGGCTGACCCCCTCTCTTGCATCAAAAGTTCACAATTCATTTTCATGAGACATTTGCCCATTTTTAAAATAGGCGACTCTCCATTTCACGGCATGAAGGGGTTCACGTGGGTGCATGGGCTTGTGCTTGTTTCTCCCCAGATGCTGGTGTTCCTCCTGCCTTCCCCTGGCGAGGTCACCTCTTCCCTGGCACGTGTGGCCACTTTTGCTGGCAGGCGTGAGCTCCTCCTGCCTGTGCTTGGAGAGCGGGGGGCACCGGGCTGTGTAAGTCAGGAGCTGAGAAGCCTCGTTAGGGCAGTTCTGGCTTTGAGCTAACGAGTCCTCCTGAGAGCTGGGACAAAACCACTTGCACTGGGTGCTGCCATAGAGCAGTAGACAGCTTTCAGGTCAGGTACGCTCATGTACGTACGGGTACGTATGGGCAGTATGTGTGCAGGGCCAGCTCAGGTCTGCTCCCAGCCATCTCGGCTGCCACCTCTCCTGGGGCCCGTCTGTCTGCTCCGCCTGCCTCTCCTGCAGGATCTTGTCCCAAGCATTTTCCAGTAACTGAGGCACTCTCAGCACCTGTCACATGTGCAAACCACTGATTTAATGACTGCTTTATGAGTTTTTGAGAATGTTGGGGGGGGGGCGGGGGAAGCTGTAGCCTGCAAAACTGCTCTCCTTGCTGAGGCAAAACTGTCACAGACTACCAGGAGGTGTTTACTCGGGCAAAGAAGTTGGGATCCGCCTGAGTCCCAACAGCCTGGCAAGTAAGCCAAGCAAACTTCGAGTGTGTTGACTGTGGTTCAGATTTATTGCTCTCACATTGGACATGCTTGGTCTGTCTGCAGACATATTTTGCTGGGCTATCTGTGCTTTGGTGGATCAGCACATACAAAGTCTGGGAGCAATACCACCAAATACTTGCCTGCATGTTGATGGTAAATATCTAGATAGTTAATATACCAACATACTGACTTATTTATAGACAAAACATGGGAAGACAAAGATAAAGTGGCGTTTACTGTTTTGGCCTCCTACTGAAGGGGAAAATACCCAAATGTTTGAATCTAGTCTCTGCTCTGAAATGCATTCATGGTTTTTTAAAACTTTTTTGCTGCCCATGGTAAGATTTCACCTATGCTGCCGTAAGTGTGTTCTGTCTTACTAGGACTCCAACTGTTAGTGCATGCTAAAAGTCATCAAGTGGTTAAATTTTCAGGGATCATTTCAGCACCCATCCATGAGTGTATCTGCTAATTATCTTGCATTTAAATTAATGCTGATTAGATGTATAAAGAGAGAGGTTGCTGAATGCAGAAGGCGTACAATTATTAAATTGCTAATGCAGTTCACTCTTTGGGGGAGAAATCTACAGTTTTATGATGCAGTCATGATCAATTTTAGTTCTGGTGTAAGTGGTTTTATGCAGCAAAACTGTGCACAAATAGCACTTTTGGAGGATCATGTCCACAAATGACCTGTTTCTTCATCACAGTCATTTGTGGCAATCAGCCTTCAGTTGCTTGGGAGACCTGCAGCATCCGGACCTCTCACTTGGGTATCAGAGCCCAAATGTGCACTTTGAGGCTACTTGGAGAGATAAAAGCCAGATTTCTGAACATGTACATACAGACAGCCATATACTTACCTGGCTTCACCTAAACTCAGCTGAATTTAGCATCACTACAAGATATCAGTTTTCTTAAGGAAGAAAAGCAATATATTGGACTGTGATTATTATTCTAAAGCACCTTATGCACAGTGGTACCACACAGAGTTGCTGCTGATCTTTGGAAGACCCAGGTACATTCACAGCCTTAATTTAAGGATTATTATAGTGCACTGTGGGAGTGTTTTTAATGGATACTCTACAGTACTCTATACCATCTTTTAAGTAAGATTTATTTGGATCTTTTCACATCAGTCCTTTTTCTTTTAGTTAGGCAAGAACCATGGCTTCGCTCCTTGGCATGCTACAGAGTGGACAAAAGAGCAGCATGGCAGTATCTTGGGGCATTTCATGTAATTAAGCATAATGGTAACAATATATTCTACCAGATGTCTATAATTGCTGCCAAAGGATTTGCACAACAATTTACACTATCTAGATTTTAAGCAAGAGCACAGTGAATTCATGAGCCCCCATAAATCTGCTGCATTCCATGTACCATATATTTCTTTCCCTGTAAGTGTCAGTTAGGCTTCCCCCTGCCCCCTGAAAAATTCTTCATATCTTATGTCCCTCCTTTTCCCAGCATATTTCTGTGGACATAAGCACGTCGGTGCTCAATTTGTGAAACTGCAAAAACAGATGAAGTATAATCCATAGTGGCTTAGCAACAAATTCTTGTGATTTGCTGTCATCTTGTGACAGTGATAGTCCAGCAAGAGCAGTAGGCAGGAGTGGTTTGCGTGGCACGGAGACTTCATGCTTGTCTTTAAATGCAGGGCTCATTGTATTGTTCCGTGTCTACTCATCTCCAGATCTCCCTAGGTAAATACGTTTTGAATGTAGTTACCCCAAAGGCTCTCTTTCAGGAGAGGTTAAATGCTTCTCCTGCTGTCTAGTCCCCATGTTGTTTGCATTTCCTTTGCTGATGCAGTTCAGAGTGGTGTTTCTAACTTTTAAACCTCTGCAGGCTGTGTGCCCTGGCCACTTTTGAAGGATCTGCTGCCTTACTCCGAGACCAGCTCAGCTGCAGCTGAGATTGGCTGAGCCAATCAGTCTTGATGAGACAACAGATTTTACAAACATGAGGAAATGCAGAGCTGCTCTAATTATTCATGTAGTTACTAGATCAGGTTGGTCTCTTACACATGACTGAAGGACAAAAAAAGAAAAAAAAAATGCAAAACAGCTGGCTTTCTGAGAGAGTGCTAAAAAGAAGGTGAAAAGGTCCAGCAAGGTCAACATCCGTTTATTGTTTTAAATACAAACCTGCTTAGCTTGAAGCAGTTTATTTAAAAGTAGAGGGAAAGGTGAGGAAGGAGATAGGTTTAGGTTGTTCCTTATTGAGCATGCGAAGAGTCTGGAGGAGTGGCATGGGAGCACAACTCCTTCCAGGGGCCTTCGTGTGCTCTGAATGCGGTGGTGAGTGCGGTGGAGGCTTCCAGCTCTGGAGCTCATTCAGAGGGCAAAGCTGCAGGGCTCGTCTACTCTATGGGGAGGTGTTTCAAGATTTTTCTGGGATAGGGGGATTTAGAGTCCTTTAAATGATACTGAGTTACAAGATAAGGAGGTAAAAGTGTGTGATTCACATGCAAAGCTGTTTTGATCAGTGTATTTTGTAAACCAACAGAACCAAACCATGTAGCTCTTAGGTAGGTGGGTCCTTCTTGTAGGTAGCAGGGTGCTGTTCTCTGCTGATTCGTTTGGTAAATGCCTCCTCGAGCTCTCCCCCATACTGCTCACAGCACTGGCTTTTGTCTGTCTTGCCCAAGCCCAAAGGCAGGAACCAGAGCTCTTTAAAAGACGCTTAGTCTCGGTGGATTTTGTCAGTTGTATCTGGTGATGGAAACTTCTCAAGTTACTTCAACAGTGTGTATCAGGGTAAAATGAGTGTAATCCCAGTCCTTCAGCGGGACTGCTTAATCAGCTGGAATATCCTGTTCTTCTTGGCCATCAGCCATGCTGCCGAGCATGGCTCCGGGGAAGATGTAGTGAGCAGTCTCAAACAAGTACAGCATGGCCTCTCTGGGTACCTGGCTGCTCCCTGCAAGCTTTTAAAGCCCCGATGGTGCTTCTGACAAGGTCTCTGTTTTCTTGGCCAAGGAAAATTTCAAGACATGAATTGGATTTAGAGCAAATTGAATATTCACGTGTGTTTAAAATATACATGAAGGCCACCCAGGCAATCTTAAATCTGCAAGTACCAAATGCTGGCAACAGCAGGGACTAATGGGGGAAGGGAGAGCAACAACCACCAGGGTTCACAGCTCTTGCTCCTTCACGATACTGTGAGTTTCTGAGATGTGCTAGGGCATGGAGTCCCAGCATGGCTTGACAAAGAGGAGAGACTTTGTCCCATATTAGTCGGTTATTCCTGGGTTTTTGTCCAATACTGGCACAGCAGGAGCGTTTCATTGGCTGGCAAAAAGGCATTGTCCAGATACTCGGATCAGGCAGGGTTGGTGCTTAACCATCCAGGCGCAGGGATCCACGTGCACCTGCACTCCCCTGCCTGCGGCACTGGAGCTTGTGACGAGCAGCACTCACCTCCCCACCTCGCGTGGCCCCCGCAGGACCGAGCCCAATTAATAGTTTCTGTGCATTCAGGGAGCACGCGCCATTTTCTGACTTTTCTCCAGCCTTCAACAGCTATTTGGGTGCATAGAAAATAGGACTGGAAGGGCCTGTGAGAGGCTATGTAGTTCTTCCCACTGCCGCAATGCAGGATCAAACTGAATGTTTAGTTGTTGTGGGTCTAAGCGCTGCTCAAATACTTGGCATGAAGGGTGCTTGGTTTGAGGCTGTGGTGTTCTCCATGGTGACACCCAGTGTCCGGGGGACCCAGGGACCCAGAGTCACTTGGCACTTGGGGAAAGAGCTAATGGCCAGAGTCATGTCAGCAGAAATGTGGGTCTCTGCCATTTTTCTCACTTCTCTCTTCCTCCTTCAGCACCAGGGCTCTGATCCCACCACTGTTTTGCAACAGTGGGCTTAGGGACAAGACCCTCTTGCAATCAGCGTGGGACCCAAGTGTAGGACAGACCAAAAATGGAGGGTCACCAAAGTTCATCCAGAAAACAAGTGCTGTGAGCTGCCTTCCTTTGGTGTAAACTTACTTAATTTTTTTTTTTTTGACTGCAATCCAAAGTTCTGCATTTCAAATGTAAATATTATTCCTTCAATTCCATGGGGATGGGTTTGTATGTGTGCAAACACACATGTATGTACGTATATAGGAGGTGAGACAGGCCGTCAAATATATAGCCAGAATAGCAGTAACTTTGGGACAAAAAGAACAGATTAGAGAAATGAAAGATGGTATGAAAAGCCTCGAGTCCTATCTTTCTTAGCCCATTTTCCTTGTATTTGACTAAAATAAGCCAGAGATGGATGGCAAGCAATCTTGTGATGTGCCTTTTATTTTGAGTGATGTGACAAATTGCCCAAAAGCCATGGATGCGATGCTAAGCCGCTGGCTGTGCACGCAGGGCGAGGTGCATCACATTGCAGCGATGGTGGTGGGAGACAGGGCCAGGAGCATGCGGGGTCACTGTGCCTGGCACCCCTTGTGCCAAGGCCACCTTGACGTCACGGGCTTCGAGCCTGACCAGAGGGTTGGCACGCTGAGGTGCTGTGTATAGAAAACCAATTTTAGCATCGCTTCACAAATGGAGGCTTGTCAAGATGTTTAAATAGCATTAGTCTGCCAAAATAGATGCCTGTCTCTCTCCTTGTATAGGCTGGCTGCTCAGTGAAGCCCCCTGCTTGGTCGGCTGTCCTGTCTCAGGTACCCCGCTGTGCCTCACTGTCATCTCCATCTTCCCTGTCTCTTCTCCCCAGCCTCAACTCCCCCTTCCCTCTGCGTCGCCCCAATTGTGCGTATCATCTAAATCATGCTAAAGCAGTGGGAGAACCACCACGTTCTTTGTCTTACCCATGCATCCGATTCTCCCCCATCCTTGATCTGGACTAAACTTCTCATGACTCTAAAGCTGTCTCTACCTGTGATGAGGTTCGGGTGAGTTTATCGCTCTGTATTCGTGCCGACTTCACCCTGGGGTAGCTGTGTGGGGTCTGGCTCTCTGCTGTGCTCCCGCTGGTGGGGCAGACCCATCACAGCCTGAGCCCCAGCTGCGCTGCTGTTGCCTCTCTTCTCTACCAACCTGGCAGGGATTTTAGCACCTGGGTGTGAACGCCAGCTTCTCTTGGGGGTGTGGGTCATCCGGTCCAAAGACTGTGCAACTGGAAAAGTAATTAATAACGTTCAGGTAGTGATGTGTGAATACAAAGAGAGTTTGTTATCCGAATGCTGCTCTGAGCAGTAACAAGATTATCACCTGTGAGGATGTTATTTGAAAAATCAGCAGGTAGGATTACAAGTTCCTTGAGGGAACTCATCTTTTGAGGAAAAGGAGCTACTCCTGCACGTATGTGTACCTGAGCAGAACTGAGCTGGAAAATGGGTAGTACTAAGTGGGGCGGGAGGGATAACTGGATAGAATAATGTTTGTAGATGGTTCGCCACTGAAGGAGGATTGCTTGAGTATAAAAACTGGGTCAGTGTCATATCCCATCCCTTGAGGAGGAGACAGTGAAGGCAGAAACTGCGAGTGGCGTAGGAACTTCAGCAACTTCTGCCACCGTCCCCTCCCCTGCAACAGTGACATTTTCATCTGAGACGCGGATATCAAAGACTGCCGTACCCAGTGGTGGAGTTAATTAACGCAACCTGGAAGACGTGGAAGTTGGGAATCTTGTTTGTGCCAATCTGACAACATGACCTCATTCAGAGGAATTAAAAGGGCTGTAATGAGAGTATAAGTTTCAGCAGAGATTCACACATTTCTTGCTTTTATCTGTCAATGGCTGTACTAACAAAGAAAGAAAGAAAAGGAGCCTCTGCCTCTGCAAGGTGTTAAAGACTGCATTATAACCCCAGGCCAGCCGCCAGCCCTGCTGCACACAGCTCAAGCAGCAAGGCAGTGTGCTGGAGGGGCAGGAGCCTTTCCTCCGCGTCCTTTCCCGGCCGGTGGGGTGGCACTGAGCTTGTGCCCCGGGCGGTGCTCCTGCCCCGACGCCTGGCACTCGTGAGGGGCTTGGAGAGACCTTTTCCTTCCCGGGTTGGCAATGTCCCGTATTGCCTTGCCTGGATGATTATTCACGGCGCTGAAGACCTCGGTGGTCTTTTCCTTTGCTCCGTTATGTTCACGGTTGATGTTGTTTCAGGGTGGTCAGTTAAGCAGCGCAGTATTCCTCATGCGCCGAGACACACAAAATGGATGTTTTTTTCTTGGGCTTGGGGACTGACTATTGCTTAGAAAACTCAAGTTATCTCTTTATGCAACTTGGAGGATTCCTGATGTCCCTTAAATAATATATGAGAAGAGAGATTCAGTTGCATGGTTATTTGTTATTGAAAAGACACGTTACATTTTTAAATCATTTCAGTTGTATTTTAATCCCCATTATTTAGCAAATTCAATTTACAACCTAGAATTTGCTTTTGCTGTGCTCAGCTCGTCCCTCCCCAGCTAGCACACGTTGCCGCTTCTGGCCTGCATAGACGACAGTGATGGTGCCTGCCAGGGTATTTTGTCTTCCTCATGTTTTAAACTGTCGAGTGCCGTTGTGAATCAGCGTTGTGTGTCCTGGTAGAGATCTGGCGGAGCTGTGATTGCTTCAGGGCTAACGAAATGCGGGTAGAAAAGACTCCCTTTGTTTTCCTCCAAACGTGGAGCTGGAGCTCGTGTGTGTCAGCTCAGCGCCCTGCCTGAGTCAGGATAACCCACAGGCTCTGGGAAGATTTTTACCCAAAGCAGTTGTGTTCCTACACCGTTAAATTCCCCGGTTCATTTAGACACGGGTCTTTGTGCCACCGAGGAGCTTCTCCTTTCGGCAGCCTGCATTTGCATTGCCATCGTACGAGGGAGCGTGTGTCTGAGCGAAGAACTGTTTCTGGGTAGCCCATGGTGGGACAGAGCAAGAGGGCATTGCTGCCTGAAGCCTCCACCCGCAGTCATTTTCTTCTGAATTTGTGTAGGGCTGTGGAGCATCAGGGAGAGACTGGGGTACTGATTTCTACATGGCGGGAACATTAAGAGAGGATCGCTTGTAGATTGTTTTTTTTCTCCAGCATTTGCTTATTGTTAAATCGGAATTGTTCCGTTCTCTGGGAGCTGTAAACTGGTGCTAGCCTGAAATGGTTGCGTTTGAATGTAAGCTTTGGTGTGTGCCAAGAGGTTTAATGTCTTCTAAAAATTACCTTTGTGGTATATTTTGAGCTTGTTACAGCTACTGTCAGCAGATCACATACAGTTTCCCAGTGCTTATAAATGGTGGTAAGTTGACTGCTCCTTTTGTTATGTGAATTGTGTGCCAGCGTCTACAAAACCCGGCTCTCTGTGGGGGAAGGGGTGTCTAATTGAAGTTAATTCCCAGGGGGAGCTCGGGAGGCAATGAAAGCTGCCAGTTGCTCCATCGAAACTTCCTCCTCTCCCATTGCTGAGATGGTCGTTGGGTTTTCCCTGGCACTGTCAGTGGCCTTGGTCAAATCCAGTAATGTACTTTATAACTGAGTCATACCTGGCCCTTGTGCTCTGCTGAAGCTAGGGGCTAGCATGTCTCTGTATGAATGCCGGGTCCTCCCCGTCTCCCTCCCAAGCATAGATAGGAATCCTCTCTCCACGTGTCGGGATGTACATAATACCATTGCTAGGTAGGACCTTTGACGACTTGTGCACTTGCATGAGTACAGGAGTCAGGGGAGCTGAACTCTGAATCCAGCAGGCAGCGATTTGCTGGCATGACCTTCCCCGTTTCATTGTGCCAGGCCAGCTTCCATTACTGCCTCCTGACATTGAAAAGAGAAAACGTTTTTCCACGCCGCTAACATATGCTGAGGGCTGCAGTTAAAGAAATGAAATGCTATTTAACTCAATGGCGGTGTTGATTCATTTTTGTAGTCTGGAGCCACCAGCAGTAGAGGGCTGTGGAGTAGAGACTTCTGTGTTAACATATATGACTATTGGCGATATGGATCTGCAGGGAGGGCTTGGACAGTTAGTTGAAAGCCACAAACTGCATTAAGTGGAAGTTGTAGGTGCTCAGTGAGACCTGGCATTGGCTTTGCAGTTATTCTTCCCCAGCAACCCTGGTAGATCCCATAAGCCCTAAATGTGGCGGGTGTTCCCAAAAACTCACGCAGGAGCTAGGGAAATCAGAGGCCGAAGTGCTTGTGGGTGGAAGTAAGCTTTACCGTGTGAACAACAGATTGGGAAACTGCGATCTTGTATGTTGTATCCTTGACAGCTACAGTCTTCTTTTACCTGGGTCAGATGAAATCAAGTGCAAGGTGATGAACCCCGCAGGAGCTAAAGGACCCTTTCTAATGGGTCATTTCCCCAGGTTACAGGTGGGAACCATTTGGCAAGAAAAACTGAGACAAAACCAGTGATTCTGTTGCTGTGGCAGCTGCTGTTTATTTTTAGATCACAAAAAGAAAAAGGTGGCATTGCTTATGTCAGATAGGCTGTGTACGTGAGAGAGCGTACTAAAAAGACAGTCAGACTTAGAGGAGTAAGTTAAAAAGGCCTGTATAGTAGGTTTTTTTCTCCAGCATCCTCTGTGTCATGGATCAGACATAGGTCCCGCATTGGCAGGAGGAGCCTTACTGATATGCTGTGGTCGCTCTGAATTGACAGAGCAGGGAGTGACGATAATTGAGTTAAGTGCTGTGCATGTTCTCACACGGTGTTGCCTGGGCTCCTGCTCCATCGTGCCAGTGACCGGGCGATGCTGGCATACCGAGCAGCGGGGAGGAGGTGAGCCACATGAAGGCACTGAAAAGCACCTGAAAATTTTTTTACGTTTTCAAGCAGTGACAAAGGTGGTGGGAGTATCACAGCTCAGCCTGAGGGGCCTAATGTAGCAGTCTGGGATGAACGGGCTGAGACTGGAGGCTGCTGGCAGCATCAGGAGAAGGAGAATTTCCTTCAGAGGGCAGCTCGGTGGTCTGAAGCTGGGTATTCTAAATTCATCCTCTCCAACCCTCACCAGTACTGTGGAGGTATTACTTACAGTCCTCTGTATCAGGCTTAAAAATTGAGTTCAGTTTTGCTGAAAAGCCTGTTACTTTCTGTGGCATGGCATCGTAATGGGTTGGAAATTATGCTTTCAGTTCAGTTTCCCTCACTGACATTTTGGGGCAATGAATGCGTAAATGAATACTACAGTCCCCGTCCTGCACCACTTATATTTGTGCCTGGCTCACTCGGTTTCCTTTGTGTCTCCATTCCCATCCTTAACAGAGGGTTTTCACATCCAGCCATGCCTGTTTCTGACCCCTCCCGATTTTCTCCTCCCCTCCCAGTTGCTCTGTTTCGGTAGCTCTCTGCCTGCTGAGTCAGTGTGCTGCTTACAAAAATAACCATACCCGCTCCTGTTTGTGCTTGGTTTCATATCTGCACTGGGAGGGTGAGGCTGGGGTTCTCCCAAAGGAAACAAGCCCTGTTAGCATGGTGCCCACGGCCGCTGTGCCCACAGGAGCCTCTTTGACCTCTGGCAGGGGGAACGCGAGCAGAGAAGGTGGCTCAGTTCTGCTTTTACTGAGCTCGCTGGCCAGTCTCGCCAGCAAACCTGCCTTTGACTGCTGGGGACCAGAATGACTGGGCTGGTCTCTGGACAGGGAATGTCCCAGATGATGGGGACGAGATGAATCAGAGCATTTGCTTAGGGATCTTCTAAAAACCTGTTCCCTCCTAGCAGTTAGACAGCGCTTTGTGGTATTTTTTTCTTCCTTCACTTAACCTTTCCTGTAATTTGGAGTTTTTGGTCTCAGCTTAAAGCTTTCTGCTTCAGCATAACATTGTTTGTGGTCTGTGCTGCTTGCGAACAGGTTAGAAACTGACTGCCCACAGCACCTCGCACGAAGGGAGGAGAGCAGCCAGACCAGAGGGGTGTGATGTCCCCTCTGGGGGAATAGGCATGGGGAGCTCAGGTGGCTTCTGTAGATGCCTGCACCCCCGTCGGCTGGTGGTGTTTGCCAGCCGCCACTGCAGCAGGAGGATTTGCAAACTGTATAGTTGCTAAGAAATTAGTGTTTGTGCCAGGCGGTTACTCAGAGACAAGGAGAGCGTAAGGAGCTGTGCGCAGGAACAAGCACCGCGTGAGTATGCTCTCTTACCTGTCCAGAAACGCTGCGCTCTGACTGGCATAATTTCATTTCATCTTAATTAGATTATTTCAGTTTGCATTAAGCACAGCTGTAGGTATTTTTTTTTTAGCTGTTGTCCTAAACAGTAGTCTAAGCAGAGCAGTGTTTGTGCTACATCTCCTGTAACATTATCCCCCCAAAAAAAACCCCAAAACAAAACAAACAATCAAAAAAAACCCAAAAAACAACAACAAAAACAAAAAACAAAAACAAAGAAAAACCAAAAAATCCACAAAACCAAAACCAGCATGGGTTCCTGTTGTCTTCAGTCAAAGCAGAATGAACTCAGAGATAGTCAGTAAACCCTTTCCAGGTTCTGATGAACTTAATGGCCATTTTGCTGTCAACTCTTGCGATGAAGGACGTGATTTTGATGTTAACTGTGTGGCTTGCAGCCTGGGTGGCAGTGAGTCAGTGCAGAGGGCACGGGGGAGCAGGGAGGTGGGGGGGTGCCAGCTATTCCCAGCCAAATGTTTTGCTCAGGGGTTGCTTTGCACAGGTGTTTTGTTAGCTGCAAAACATATCTTTTCCTGCAGCTGGTCCTTTTACTCAGAAAAATGAAATGTGAGAAAATTCTGTGCTTTCTGCTTCATTTTTCTTCCCCTTGTTTTGTTTTTCTGGGACTCTCTGGACTTTACTGGTGCTGGTACATGTGGGGAATTTGGTTTTGTGACCAAAGGAGGACTAAGAAATAAACGCCTGGACATACAGCTTTGATTTCCATCTCACGGCCGTGTATCAAGAATAAACAGTGCCCCAATTTCTTCAATGATGTGGGGTTTTCTTAGTATTGATCATGCACTCCTGGGCTCCCAGCCAACCCTTTGATTTCAAACTTGTCACCAGAAAGAGGGGTTAACAGCGAGATTCCGTACATTTGTGGCTGTGCTTGCAAACTGTCTGCTGGATGTGGTGCCTGAGAGAGACACAAGCAGCTGAACTGCTCAGCACAAGGCTAACATTAAATTAATGCCATTATTTCTGAAAGCAAATTCCTGCTGCAACACAGTTACAGAGAGTCGATGTCCATATTCATTGCTTTTGACAGCCTGATATAAGGTAATTTAATTTAAACGCCCAGATGAGAGAGAAGCAAGAGGCATTTTTAAAAAAAAAAAAAGCCCACTCTTTTTGTACATAAAATGCCTGCTTGAAGGAATAGATTAGTAGCCGTACGGTGCGATTGATTTGCAAGAGCCCATGAATTTCAGTGGAGAGCTCTGTTTAAAGATCAGTAGGGAATGCTACAGCATGAGTGTTTTTGCCACTTAAGCATTCAAGCAAATGCTTGACGTTAATTCCTTCTCAGACTTTGGTCTAGGGCCAGTAGGGTTTGGGAGGGCACTTGACTGTGTTTCAGAGAGCAAGCTGGCCACGTATGTCCTTCGCCTTTATTTCTTTAGGCAAATCCTGTAAAAGAATTACAAATACAGACCCTCTTTCCTAAATTGCCATGGCTGCACAAGGCAGCAATATACTTGCGCTGGCAAGGCCAGCAGCCAGGATCAGAAGGTTTTCTAAGTATTTGCTTTTTTGCTAATTGCATGACTGTTTTTGAGGTTCTCCTTGTATGACAGAGGTGTTTTGTTCATTTCCAGCTTCCGGGCTGCCCTCAAGGTTTGCATTTGGCTGTGTCCCACGATTTGGGACTATACAAGTGATGGGCTGGCGGTTTTGGAATAAACTGTTGAGCTTTGCCCAGTGTGGTGTGGAGGGGGCTGTCTCTCGGTATCCAGGACAGCCATTTAGATTTTAACTGCACCTTTCCAACAGCTGGAAAAGAAGGCGAAAAATGCCACGAGTGTTTTTCAAGGAGGTGCCACACCAGCAGAGGCAGCCGGTGCTCCCTCTTCCCAACTGCTTATGTCACTGCCTTGTGCTGCAGGATTGACTGCTTGGCTGTGCAATGAACTCTCACTACCCTCCTAGAAAACTAGCCAGGCTGATGCAGAGCACCTCTGTAGGTCCCTGTTTAATCATCCTCTCCAATGCAGGCCTTTGGGGTGAGACCCAAATAGCAAATGGAATCAGTTAAAAAGTTTTGGGGCTTGCATGGGACAGCCTAATAATGTACAACTGGCAGATTGGTCTAGTTTGGGAGTTTAAATGTACGTAGTTAAAATCAGATGGAACTGGTTTTAAGGTAACCTGGATACTGTTCTTAACACACCACATTTACAATTTTAGCGTCAGGCTCCATCCCTGGGTCAGAGTACCCATCTGCAGTCACAAAATCATTGAGTGTGTTAACAGAGTAGTCCAGCCTGTGGCCGCGATGAGTAGTCACACTAGAGCCACGAGTGAGGTTCAGATTTGATCTGTGTTACAAGATAGGGCCATTCTGAATCCTACTTTACTTTGTTCATTATTTATTTCTTCTATTTATTGTCATTTATTTATTCATTTTTATTAACGTCTTCTGTGTCCCTTTGCTATGGTATCTGAACACCTACTATGGTTGCAGAGATCCGTGCCTCAAAGAGGACTGGACTAATGTACTGGAACCTGTTGGGTGCTCAGGGCAAGCCAGGGCCAAATGGGCTCTGCGGAGGGGCAGTAATCCAGATTCCTGCCTGCTTTCCCTTGAACTGCTGAGAGCCCCTTCTGCTTTTGTACAGGGAGCTCCTGGCCAGGTTGCTTTGGAGTTGCCATGTGAATTTTACCAACCACGTGGGGTAATGCTGGGGTTGTTTTCTTGCTCTTACAACTGACTGCACAGGAAAAGAGACCGTGCTTTGTAAACGGTATTTGCAGAGATGGTTACCCCTTAGCTCTTCACACAGCAGTTGTCCTTAAGTTAGGTGCTTGCTGGCAGGAGGCTGCTGGCTGGGATGCATCACCTTAGGGCTGTGGGTCTTGGCAAGTTGCTGAGTGCTCTCAAGGCTGCCAGTGTTGCTTGCAGGTGTGATTTCATTTTGAGGCTCGTGCAAATATCAGGTGCGAACAGGAATTTTTGTCCTGCGTTAGTAGTAAAACAGTTGGGAAATAGAGTGCAGCCAAGGCCGGTTCTGCACTCCCGGTGTTTTTCCTGGGTTTCTCCTGAGTTTCTTTCTGTTCTCTGAACCCGCTCAGCACCCTGTGTAACGAGACAGAGGCAGGAAAGCCTGGAGCCAGTATCCATATGGCTGGTTCATGAAGTAAATGGAGAAAGGATGAAGTAAGGAATAATCTGGGTTAGATACAGAAATACTGGGAGATTGTTCCTGTTAACTGTTCCTCTTCCTCCTCTCTGTCTTCTTCCTCATCCTTGCTGTCCTAGGTGTCCCAGCTGCTGGCTATGATGAGTTGAGCAGATCAGCCCTAGACCTTCTGACCTCGTTGCTTGGCACAACCTTTGATTCAATTTTAACGCTCATCTAAGAACTCATGTTCACCTTGTTTTTCTCACGTAACCTTGTGTCAAAGCTGCACATGGCAATCTATTCCACAATAGTTTCTCTTTCCTGCTCTTGCTTACAGATATTTAACACTTTATATAACGATGGCTGCCTTTCCCTGGGTGGATATTTTCTTTTTCACACATCTCAGATCTATTGTCTATATGATATAATTGATTCTCAGCTCTGTTTCCTTCTTGCAAATTTTTGCTAGACCTTTCTTTGGGAGAGAAGGTCTCTGGTTCTCAGTAACACCCTGACACACCAAAATGAGATGCTTGGTTTGACGTCTGAAATTCCTAGCAAATACTGAGAAACGCAGTGACTCAGGCCCCAGCAAGGACTCGGTCAGACCGCCCGATTTACTCAGTGGCAAAGCTGGTGCTGGCTCCAGCCAGGTAGAAACAAGCTCTTGCATTTGGTTCAGAATTGGGTATGTGGGAAGCTACGCCCAAAACCCAGACCTTAAATGATACACCAGTGGCACGGGGAGTGCCATTTAAGTGCCATCTTTTATACTCGTGGCCTTTTTATTTTCCTGACAGGAAGTGAATTTCTCCTATGCAAGGATTTAAAATAAATTGGCAAGTAACATTTGGTCCCTGCTTTTCTTGTGGAGTCACTCATTTTTGCAATCCTGTATTTTTCAGTGTGCGAGAAGTCATTATACGCTTTGTGTATAATCTTTGCGTACAGTAATTTTTCATGCCACCATGTGCGCTCTGATCTCTATCACAGAGAATAAAGCAAAGCTCTTGACAAACAATACACAGTAATAATGAAAAGGGTGGGGTTTTAAAGTCTGCATTGATACAGAAATAGTCTGTATGTTTTTGGAGTACTCTGTTCTGAAATGTGGATGTATCATAATCAAATTCGTATCAATTGTTCCCACATTTAACTTTGAAGGAGGCATGGAAAAATATCTGCTTTTCTTAATAAGTTTAACACAGCAGTCTGATCATTTCATTACTGATTTCCTCCTCAGGATTACATTTTCAAAGCCATGTGCGATCATTTAATTGTGTGCCTCCTTATTAAAGTCCCACTATGACACTTTGAAAATGCACCCCTTGCAGTAAATGCTGCCTACACACAGAGTATCCGAATATCACAGCAGCTCTCCAGCATTTCTGTTTTCTGAGTCCCTCGGCACTGACTATGGGTGCCATGACCTTACCCATGTTACCTCTGAAATGTGGAGCGACGCAGTGCTTGCGGTCGTTTTATTTGGCCGTGTCTGGCTTTTTCAGCCAACCAGTGGTGGCCTCTGGGGATTTTACTTTGTGATTAAATAATAATGTAAGAGCTGGTTTCTTTGAGGAAAAAAGTTAAAAAACCCCAAATATCATGAGCGTGATGTGGCATGGGCGGTAAGACCTCTGTTATTTATCGTTTGTTTACTCAGCCCTCGAGGAGCAGAGAGGAAAGCTCCCACGATGTGCTGTCAGAGAATGTGTCTGCCAGGAGATAAGCAACCGTCTGCTTTAGCAAGCAGCAGATTACAAAATGGCCTTCACAGCCACTGTTTCAGCCTCCCTGAAAACACGGCCAGTTTTGAATGCTGGGAAGGCCCTGTTGCTCAACACGGGATTTTCCACTTCGCCGGGAGTAAAGCAAGGCATTTGTGTGGGGCAACCTGTTGGTACAGTTCACTTCTGCACAGGCTGAGCGGTGGCCTTCAGGGTTCTCCTGCAGCCCCCTGATGCTGGTGCAGGTAGCTGCCAACACAGGGGCTTTGGGTCCTGCCTGTATGGTAGCCGGCGTCCCCAGCGCTGGTGGGTATCCAGAGCTAGCCGTGTGTCATGACCTACATGTCGCGGGATGTTTCCTAGAAAGCACAAGAATAGAA
The DNA here is from genome assembly GCA_013401315.1 of Balaeniceps rex. NCBI lineage: Eukaryota > Metazoa > Chordata > Aves > Pelecaniformes > Balaenicipitidae > Balaeniceps > Balaeniceps rex. Next base: position 9,834 of record VYZW01001748.1, on the reverse strand, counting down.
ATAGTAATTACTTATTAATGTACATACCCATGCCCATATATTTATATTTATGTAGAAATATACATGCAGCATATAAAAAAAAATATTGTGGAGTCGAATGCAAAATGGTGTCACTTTACCTAGCCCACCTCCTCCTCTCATTTCACCAAGCTCGGAGCCTGGGTTGTTGTTGGATATGATGAGCTGTTGTCTTGACTCATAAAAACTTAGGAGTTTGGCAAAAAAAAAAATAATAAAAACAACATAGAGAATTTGTCTCATCTGTGGCCATTGCCAGTGTCTCTCTAGAACTGCTTATGCTTCTTAAAGACTTTCCTGGGTTGTCACTGAAACTGAGCAATGTTTAAAGCCATGTCAGATTATCCCTGTTGTCTAAGTAGTATTAGCCTGTCAAGGTAAAGGCTTATAATCTTACACTTGCTTGACAAGCTGCATTATTTGTACTGTAATGTTAATTTGTGCTGAGGCTCCGCAGTTAGTTGTAGTTAGGTGTAGGAAACCTGACATTTAATGTTCCCTAACTCTAAATAAAGATGGGCCCCTTGATCAGTTTTTCAAGTAGAAGACTCGATCAATCTCTTCTGGCTTAATTTAGTGTCATGCCAAATGCTGAGTTTAACCTTTCTCACAAGTATTTATTTTCAGGAAGGCTGATGATATCAATAGCAGAAGGGAGATAGATGGATAGATGCCGAAGTGGACTGTCATGATCTCTCTTTGTCTAGAAGAGAGAAGCTTTGTTTGTAAGGGCAAAGAGGATTGTTCTATGCACAGAGGTGATCACAATGAGTGATTTATGCAGGTTGTTTCAATGCAATCATACTTTTAAAGTTTACTCCAGCTTCTATCCAGTATTTAGTTCGTTAAGGTGTTGACACAATTTTGCTGACGTTTTTCTTAAGTGGATTATGCTCACAGCCAGTCTTTCAAAGCAAACAGATGGCTTTTCAAACAGAGCATGCCTATAGACTATTTTTTTAATGCTGTCTCTAGAATTATGACAGCTCTGTCAGAGGGGGCTGGTTTGTCGTTAATTTTCGTGTGACAGATGATTCAAAATCATTTTTGCTCCTTCACCTTGCTCAAATGAACCAGCTGTTTAAAAATAAAAAATACAAGGAGTCTAAGACATATATCAATTGGCCTGCACATGAATGGAATTGCACTATTTTGATAAGTCCATTTCTGGTTTTAGATCATTGTAAAAGAAGAATGTCTTCAAAATATTGGAAGTATGCTCAGGAGGAGTGTTTTTCTTCTTGGAACTCAAAGACATGTGGTGCATTGCCTCAGATGAAACCTGTAATCTGAATTGCCTGGTTACTTAAATATGAAATTGAAATATGCATAAGGGAGAGCGGGTGGCTCAGCACCCTCACACAGGGTGTGAAGTCCCTTGGCTTCTGGGGACTTCAGATACGAGTCTTGGCACAGTGGGCTCAGGCTGTCATCCTCCAAGCGGGGGTGTTTCAAATCCTAAGTAGCTTCCCTTAAATGAGGGTCTCTGAGAGTCCCTAGGCAAAGACACAGTTTGTGGGCCACCCTGAGAAGGATTTCCATGCTTTGCCCTCACTCTGAGAAGGAAGAGGACATGAAGAAGGTGACATAGACTCAGCTGAAGCTCTTTGTGTCAGCTTATGGAGCTGTATCCATCTTGTGCTGCTGCATGACAGGAAATCATCCTCCTCCTCCGTGCACAGTGTGGGTGATTGCTCCTGCTGCCCGGGGGACGCTGGCCATGCCACAGCAGAGGACAAGCTCCTAGAAGTCTTTCCCCAGATACCCCAACTAAGGGGACGCCAGGTGCTTCAGGGTACTGGGCCTTCATCATCATCATCATTTTACCTCTCTGTTGCACTGGGTCTCCTGAGTTTTGGGCTTAGTTGTTCTTGGTGGTGTAGGGATGTCTATTTTGAGTTGTTTCTTGTGCTAAGGGGATTTTTCTGTTCTTGTGCATGAATACATAACGCCGGGTTTTGACTTAGAGAAGTTAAGGCTGCAAAGCATCATCACACTGAATTTTGTCTGCACATTGGTGCAGCCTTTGGTGTCTTCAGTCCCATGCACATGATAAGAAAAAGCAGCAGCCCCGCTGCAGCTGGGTCTGTTTCATCCTAAAACCAAATTATTTAAAACTGCATTTGTGTAGTGAAGAATCTACCACCCTTTTTGATAACATTATCATGTCATTAATGATACTGCTGTTGGATCTCTTTGCCTGTGCTGCAGTGTGTTGTCCCTGTTGCAACAACACTGGCATGATTCCTGTGCCATTTTGCAGCTGGGGAGGGAGACGGGGGTGTGCTGGATGCTCAAGGCAGCTAGAGAGCTCCTGGATTCCTGCCTACCGCCTTTAACCATGAGCTCAACCTCTGTCCTAAAAGCAAGATCACAGCTATGTGAAATATGTGCCACGTAAATTATTCTTGTTTTGTTTTTTCCAACCATGTCTGCTCACTGGATCCCAAGCTATTTGTCTGTGTATTCCCATAACTGTCACACTGCCGAGATACAAATCTCTTCAAAAGAGCTTCATACCAAATAGCACAGAGCCACTCCTGCAGTCCCAGTGCTTTTTGTTACTCTCACATTGAGTTGGATTCCCAGCATCTGGGTAGTGATTTGCATTGTTCAGCAGGGACAAATTCATGTCACCAGGAGATGAGGCAATCACGTTCTCGGGCGCAGGCTGCCATCCCTGGCTGATGTGGTTTCCCACGTGGTGTTTACCAGTGCAGCGGGACTTGCAAGCCACCATTGTTTCTTCGTTGTGAACATTGTTTATGGGGGCTCAGGCGGTGCAAGTCCGGTGCCAGGCTCTGGCGAAAAGGGAACTGTGCTCATTGGTGTGGGATAAATCCTTCCTCTTAGCTCTGGGGAAAGGGAGAGCAGAGAGATGCTCCCACTGCTGGAAGGTGTCGTGCTGTGACTCGTCCAACATGTCAGGTTTGTTTTGAAAACCGAAGGAGAGTCAGTGATCAGTCACCCCTCCAGTGTGCCCCAGGTCCTGCTGTAATATCTGTTGTCTCCTCGGAGACCCCGCAAAGCATCTGTCGTTCACAGGAGGTCAGGTTAGGTTGCAGGGATGCGAATGTGACATTTCAGTCAGCAGAGGTATTCCTTCTGAATATGCATATAACCAGCTGCAGCGGGTGGTGTACTTTAAGCGGTACTTCGGGTGACATTAGGAGAAGAGCAGCTCAAGTTCTTAGTGATACTGAATTTTAATAACCAGATGCATCTCCTGGCTTTTATTTATTTGTATTCTCTAGCGCCAGATTCTTGTCACTTCGTGGCATTTAGATACCAATATTGCATAAATATTCATTTTGGCATTTCTGAATACCAACTCCTTAATACAAATTTCATATAACACGTTTTTTGTGATAGTTATGAATTGGATGGACACCTTTACACGCTCTGAGAAGATACAGAAGCAGGCTTTTGCTCATGAAGTCTCTCATTCCCATTCGCTTCCTCGAAGGTCACAAACAAAGCGGTTCAGATGGGTTCAGTGTGACACTACAGCGTGCTGTGCTTATTACAAGTGCACAGTTTGGCCTGCCTCTGCTAAAGGAGGGCCCAAGGCTGGGTAGCAAATCCAGGTGCAAGGAGGGGTGGGTAACCAGGGTGTCGGAGCTCACAGGGGATCCCCGGCTGGGGACATACCATCATTGCCATGTGGGATCTGATGCCAGGGGTGTTCCTGCATGGACGTAGCAGTGGCACAGGGAAGGGGGTACCATGTGCCATTGCTGTCCCTTCCCTGGCAGGTCCTCACTGTTGACTGTGGAAGAGGAAATGCTTTTCCCCATGGGGCTGGGCTCCTGGGAGTGATGGGCTCCTCGGGGCCAGGCCCAAATTACCTCCTAGGGGGTGACCTGGAAGGGGGTGGGAGTCTGGTGCCTGTCCCTCTCACCCTGCCCGCTGTGCCAGCTGCTGCCTTCCCCACCAAGCCAGGTGCCAGGCTGCAAAAAGGGGCTTTGGTCCCTTCCCCGGGGGCTGGCATTCACGGGAGGCAGAGGGAATTTGAGACGGGAGCTGGATCCTGTTCCATGGCACCAAACAATATGGCAGAGATGTGAGAGCAGTATTGCCGCTTTTGGTCCCGAGCGATGTATGTGATCCCTGACTCTCTCCTGCATGTCTGTCTGTGCATCCTCAGGGCCAAGGAGATCTCCTGAAGAACGCCAAGAACGAAGCCCTGGAGAACATGAAGCAGATCCAGCTGGCGTGCCTGTCGTGCGGACTGAGCAAAACTGGAAGTGGGCACGCGGACACCAAGTCAAAACGGTGCCTGGAGGCGATACAGGAGAAGGATACCGGAGATGAGAATGGGAGGCTGTGAGGGGAGGCAGAGCCGTCGCATTTGTCACAGATTTCAATAACTCTAAACTATTTTTTTAAAACATTTAAAAATTCGCAGAGGAATGCCCTCTACAGGGTGTTGATAGTATTAAAATCCTCACAATGTCAGTATTTTAATGCAGTTAATTTATCTAAGTTAAACTCTGGTAGTGAGATTTCTAATGAAGCCAAGCTGTCTGTATGCAAGTGCGTGTGTGTGTGCGCACATGCAAATCCTGTAGACGCCCTTTCATGCATTACATCAGCCATTTGCTAATTTATTCCTTTGTCATCTTTGGATAGGCCTGTTCATTCTGAAGATCAAAACAAATAGAGAGTACTTGTATCAGTTTTGTGCTTTATTTTACTCTCCAGCTTTTATCATTTAACTTACAGGTTACATTACTGTTACGCTGTTTAAACAAAAAAACAAAATACAACAACAAATGTCACCAACAACTGTTTTTGTGAGGGCAAAACCAGTGGTTTGCTGCAGATCCTGAACGTGATTTTTAATGAACAATTCAAACCAAGTAAACGAGATGTTAAATGGCCAGAGTTGCTGGATAGATTATGATTAGATTTGAGGTGTACATTTCACTGAATTTTAGCAAACTGCTCTTCGGGATACGCCCAGATAGCACGTACTAACGTAAGACCTAGCTGATTTATTTCATTCCAGTAAATCATTGCTACCTGGTAGATCTGCAGGACAGCTACAGTCTTTGCTGATAGGCATTAACTCGTGTAGTAATGGACATAGCTAGTCAGCCCCGTAGTTAGGAGGAGAGCTGTGGATATCCTTCGGTGATCATGAACTCTGAAGGTGAGCTTCAGGCTGTTCTGAAACACCCAGTGGTGCCAGTATTGGAAGGAAGGTTTTACAGATTTCACAAACTGTGAGCATTACTGCAAGAGGTGGGAGAGGTCAGATCTTGCTTGCCACCTTCTGCTTAGATGTTGAAGTCAGCTGGATGAAGCAAGCAGGATCTGGCCTTGCGCTGTTGTGGTTAAGAATCATGCTGTGCTAGAAATTTGAAGCAAGGCTGCAGAACTGCTACAGATGTAGTGTAGAGAAATAGCTTGGGGAAAAAACAGGGTACCGGCATTTTTGCTCAGCAGTTACAAATATCCTGTCACATGTCATATGTTTAGGGCAGTTCTGAGAACTGGATGCCTCGTTGTTCCACTGTAGAAAGGAGACAGAGAATGTCACGAAGCGACGCATCCTCATCCCTCCCAGTGTCCAGCTCATGTATGCTCACAACATTCATTTCAATCGTTTAAGTACTGTGCTTGAGTGTAGTATGTGTGTTACCTTTAACAGGACTAAGTGTTTTATGGTTATAAAAAAAGACTATATTTATTTAAAGCATTGCTTTTATTTTGAAAAGCTACTTTTTAAATTAATTTGATTAACAAATATGCTAATTTTCTGAACTTAACAAAAAGTAATTGCTGAAAGTTTGACCATTGGAGAATCTTATACAGTTATTGTGTTAAGTTATTTTTGACTTCTTAATAACACTATTATGTTCATGTTGCACATTACTGAGAGAGTAAAGCTATGAAACAACTTTGACCCATGTTTTTAAAGTGATTTAACACAGAAGGTAATCAGCGAGACTTAGATAAAGGTGGGTTAGAGTGGGTGAGTTGCTTGAGATAAGGTCCTGCTGTAATAGGAACTGTATTACTGCCAAGTTTATCACTCAGATGCCTTAAATACCATTTCAGTAAAACTTGCCATACTTGTTCAGATCCAGCCCTAAATCCGCTGTTTATCTCTCCATTAGATTATGAGTGTGTATTCAGCCTTCGTTGAGATCTGGAGAGGGGTGTCTTTTGTGTTTCAGGCAAGGCATAAAGCCCAGATCAATGGTGTGAGTGTGCACGTTCATGTTTTGCCCTCCTGGGTTACCTTCCTGATTTCATCCTGGGTTGTGTTTATATGAAAAACAGCACTTGGCCTTCAGTATTTACAGTTAGGGAGGATGGGAATTGTTAACCTAGCACCGCCAATTGTGAAGGATCAGCCTTTGGAAAGCATCTTGGAAGGGAGAGGTTGCTTCAGGAAGGGTGAGTGGCTTGCCTCTTGGTGCTCCATTTAAACCTAGAAATAGCTTGATTTTCTCAATTTGAAAGGTTATCCTAATGTCTGTACAGGAACTTCTGGCAAAATACCTTCTAGTCTTCCTTCCTTCTCTGATGTTAAAAATGAATGAACATGAAATTACATTGAGAAGGGCTTGCTTTCTGTGCTCACATGGAAAGGGGTACCACATAGCTCTTGCTCTATATGTATTTGCAGAACCGGAAGACGGTGGCTGGATGGAAATCCCATAGCATGCATGCCCCCACGCCTTTCATGCCGTGTTTAGCATTCATGTCGAGTCCTGTGCCAAGGTCATGCTGCGTGGCCTTCTGTGCCAAAATACAGGGAGCAGAAAACCTCAGGCACCCTGGATTGCCCCAAGCAGCTGGGACTGCGCCTGGCTGGGACAGCCCTGCAGCTGGGGAGCAGCTCCACCCTCCCTTCTGCACAAGGAGAGGGCTGGCGGCAAAAGCTCATCTCACCTTCCTCTGCGCCCCTTTCGAAGTCACTGGGAGTGGGAGTGGATGCTAAAGTGGCAGTTGGCATAATAAAAGTTCAGCCTTGAAGGAGAACACATGGAAAAATCATACCCCATATCAACAGCAACAACACACAGGGGACTGACAGCCTGGCCTTTCGGGGAGGGTTTCATGACATGCCTGGCTTTTTGCAGTGACACAACAACCTTCTTCGGGCCCTGTGCTGGTACGATTTGCTTGATGTCCCACCTGAATGGGCAGGTATTATCTATATCACTTCTGGGGGAGTGATGTCAGGAAAGGGTTATAGGTATTTGCAGTTGTTTAGAGTGTGTTATAGCAACTAGAAATCAGAGAAGCCCTCGGGGACTGGCGTGGGGAAGTGTCTTCCAGAGGGAATACAGGAGTGAATCTACCTGAATTCTCATTCCACCTCTGCCACAGAGTCCTGCATCTTTACAGTATTTGTTTTCCCTGTGTCGTTCTCTCATCTGTAAGATAAGACTGATGATGTTTTCCTTCCCAGGCATGGATTAGGTGACAGATTTCTGAAACCCCTTTGGGTGTGCTGGTGCTCTCAGGAGAACATCCAGGCACTGTGTTTGGGCTGTCCTATAACACCAACATCTGCCAAGTCCTCCCACCACTGGTGAGCGCAGGTGAGCCAGCGTGTGTGAGGAGGGCTGAGCCGCAACCTGCTCCTCTCTCCGGAGGGCATCCGTTCCTCCAGCGCTCAGGGGCGCTTTGTCCCACCTGCCTGTGTCTGGCCCTACCAAACTGCGCCTTTGGTCCAAGATGGCAGAGGGGCAGCCACCTCCAAGGTGTTAAGTTCCTGCAGATTTCTCAAGCAAAGATAGGGCGGGTGGCTCAGAGAGGCCCCGGCAGCACCGTCCCTGGGGCACGAGGCTGCAGCGTGACCTCTAGCTGTGTGTTAGGCACCAGGGCCCACGAGAGAAAGAGTGGATGCAGAGGTTTCACTTGGCTTTTGCTTCTCACATACATGAAGGAATCCAGCCATGAAGCACGGGAAACGAGGCTGAATTAGTCCAGCTGTTCACAGACCTGATTAGTCTTAAATCAGCGGGAATAATTTTTGCCAAATTCCACGTGCTGGCATGACCAGCAGGATTGACCCTTCCCCCCTTCCTCTCCTGAGCTCAGCTCAAGTTAAAGCACCACGCTGTTCTGCTGCTTTCTGTATCATTTTTCATGCATTTTATTCCCTGTTTATTAAAGGGATAACACAGCTTCCCAGTGCAAACGAGGTGAGAGTTTTGCATGTTCTTCTTTCTGAGATTCATCTCCCAAAATAGATCGTTATCAGATAATTGCATGCACACAGAGAGCTTTCCTGTATAATAATCCATCTCTTCCATCTATCTGTTCAGACTAAAACATTAGGTCGTAGCCTCCTTGGTCTCCGTCCCACTCCCATAGTGATACTCAGCAGCCTCGCACAAAGGACTAACTTGGGAAGCTTCGGGGGCGGGGGGGGGGAAGGTGAGAGGGTCACAGGAACAGTCTCTTCTTGCCTTCCCTGCTTGCTGTGGGACTGAGTGTGGTGGCCCTGGCTCATATCGCAGCAGCAGTAGATGATGTACGCATTCAATAAATCTGAGATTTACTTCTTACAAAGTGCAGTGCAGGGGAAAGGTGATTGTGAAGGATGAAAACATCTGGGCGCAGTGAATGTGCACTTGGGAACGGAGCAAACACCAGGCACCCAAATGCCCTCCCCTGTCAGCGCCTCTCACCTCCCTGGGCAGGCATGAAAATTTAAAGGCTTCCATAATATTGAACCTGTAAAATTGTCTCCAAATTGCCACACCTAGCACAAGGCAGTATGTTTCCCTGGGCAGCTGGTGAGTACTGCCAGGATGCATTTCCCGGGTCTGAAGCGCGAGTGCTGTTTGAGCCTATTCTGGCACGGTCCCTTTGGGTTGCCTTTGCACAGACTCAGACTGAACAGTCTTGCATTTACTTTTCACAGCGGGTCCCTGAAAAAAATGTTTCCTTTTTAAAATAATGTTGAGAAATATGTGAGTTCAGTAACTGAGATGTGGGCGGCCAGAAATGTGATGCAAGCGCTGTCCCACCAGCTGTTCTTCTGCAACAGAGTACTGCGTGGACATGCCCCTGATCAAATGGGTCAAATGAGGATTTTCTACTCTCTCTGGTTATTTGAAACAGTTTATGAATAAATTGCTTTTGCAGAAAATATCCGTGGAGTAATTTCAAGAAAATGTGCAGAAATCAAAATCTTGGCAGACAGCGCATGAGCAGGAGGCAGTGTTACGTTTGACAGCTGTTTGCTGTGCACAGTCCACACCACCCTACTCTGCGAACTGGAAGAAAATGACTGGAAAGGCAAGTTTGAGTTATTGGTAGTGTTAGAAGCATTTTCCTTGTTAAATTGTGCAGCGGGGACTCATTTGTTTATTAAGTCATGAATATAGTAGGGTTGGGAAGCAAATGTGATATTTGAGGCCAAAAGTAAGTGAGCATGGAGAGGAGGTGTCATGTCGGCATGTGTTGCAGGATGCTGAGTTTGGGGATCTGCGTGGGTGAGTGCTGGCCAAGACCCCCCAGTAGGAGCCGTCACCCTCCCTGCAGTGGTGGTGAAGGTCTGTTTGGGCAGGGAGCAGGTTGGTAACCGGTGGGGTTGGTTTCCACCAGCAGAAGTTTGCACAGACCTCAGCGAGGGCTGGGGGCATGGTGGCAGTGGCGACTGGTCCCGTCCCTGACCCATGGATTAGTGTGGCTGTGGGAGAAAGCCTCAGGGGACGGGAGAGTCCATGGCCATGGCCCCGGGACCTAGAGGCATTCCCACCAGCGGGAGCCTCCCGGAGCTGGGCAGGTTCACGGTGGCTGGGCCTGTGTCGCGAATAGGATTTGTGAATCCTGCTAATTATG
>VYZW01001747.1:136658-150457 GCA_013401315.1 Balaeniceps rex | reverse complement strand
GGAAGAAAATTAACTCTAACCTGGCCAAAACCAGGACAGATGCGTAAAAAAGCAAACGCATATTTTCAGTTTGCTCTGTGCACTTGGGGAGAAAGACTGTAAGGGACTGGATGCCCAGAATTAGCACATGTATTCCTCTGCCTCCTTCTGACTGAGATTAGCAAATTTATCAAGCCTACTTTATGAGCGGAAATTACTTGTGGTTTCTGAGATAATTCTGCTTGTGTTTTGTGCAAGCACCCCCATGCAGTCAAATCTGGTTGTTTTCAGACAGGTAACTTCCCTAGTCACTTTTGTGATGTGAATCCATCTCTGAGCCCTTCATTTAAGCATGTTTGATTATTTCAGACTTCCTCCTCTCCGCTCCCTTCCCTCAGCAGGCTGTTCAGTCTCTCCGTATCAGCTCATACCTGTAACGGCGGCAGGATCCTCAAAATGTCTGTGTGGATATGCCATTCCACCCTTTTTTGCCTCCATCCAAATCAGGCAAAATGGATTGCTTCTTGGCAAGTTACAGAATTCATGCAGCTGGTTTTAGCCCAGGTTCAAGGACAAAGGTCTTTACATTAATATATTGGAAGTGTAGAGCCATAAAGACCCCTATGTGCATCTGATGATATCATCACTATGGCCTGCATCAAAGGGCAAAGTAGCCTGATTATTCTTTTGTCAGAAATGGTGGATCTTTAAAAGTTTTGAATCAAGCTTCCAATTCAACTTTGACATTTTCCTTCAAGGAGTGCTAAAAATGCCAGTGAACAACCCTTGCCACCTCCGAATCTCAGGTCACAGATGGGAAATACGATCAGCTCTCTTCAGTACTGTTTGCAAGAACCAATGATTTTCTGAAATTGATTTCTTTACGGAAAACTACAACAGGAGCAACCAGCTAAGTATTCTGTTTTAGGGCTGCCTGAGTCAACAGTCTCTGATGGATAGATTTCAGCTTCAGTGCTACAGTAGGTTGCCTTATGCCTTTCATCTTATCTCAGCACAAGCCAGAGTTCTACAAAAAGTGAATTCAGATAGGATGTCTGTAGTTCTGCTTATTTCCATCTTCCTAATTCCAGATTCTACTGCACCTGTTAATGGGTTCAATAATAAGCCCAAATCTCCCACAACAGTGATCAACCTCCCACCCAAATTTGGCTTTCACAATGTGGTTTGTCTGCAAACTAAAAAAAATCTTTCATCTGTTCACTGATACCTGTGAATATAGAAATGTCCTGTCACTGTAAACTGACTAGAGCTGTGGTGCAACTGATGTAACTAGATCCTTGTAGTTTTGGGAGAAGTCAGAAAGACTCCAAGAGACGAGACTCCTAAATAACCTTGCTTTGGACAGCTCGGCCGTGGGAGAGCAGATGTGCGGGACCATAAAGATAAGAGAATTGCAGGAAAAACACAAAACCAGAACAGACCATCCTTAAAAGACAAAATATACTTGATCTTAGAACTGAGACTGTGCAAAAGCAAAGGTCAACAAGCGGACACAGTGAGGAAGAGTATATCCTTCATCCACAGACCCCTGACGACCACCCAGAGGTGCCAACAGGCATGCGCAAAGGACATTAGCATATTATAATGAGTTCCTGGAAAAATAATGAATATGTAGATCATTTCCCAGAAACCTAATGAATATGTATGTATAATTTGTATATAAGCTATGCAATTAACCCTATTTGGCGCACACATTAGGAGGAGCGATCCCCTGTGCGCCCAGCGCTGCAATAAAGAATACCTGCTTAATAGTCAGACCTGACTATTGAGTCCTGATTTTCGGCTTTTCACGGCTTCATCACATTTTCTAAGCTGTCTTCACTATCCCACTTCAATAGGACTTTTGTTTATCTAAAAAGACCCACTCCACAGCAATCATCGATCCACCCTCCCAAAGCAGAATTTATTCTAGCATTCCAAGAGAACTAGTCCTGAAACAAACACTGAAAAATGTAGTCTGTCCTCGGATAGTTGCTGTATTATTAATAAAGTAATAATGTCAAAGTTGTTTCTCTGGAATCAATAAGCATTTAAAAATCACTCACTGACTGTCATAGTCCCTCAGACATCCACCTGTAATACTACGACGATACCTCTATTAGTACAGTGGGAGTAAAATGGGACACTGACGTTGTAGGTGATGTGATAATAAAACAAGAAATAATAAGTAATATGAACAGGTGCCTCTTGCCTCCAAATGAAATGACCTTGATATTGCTGCATTTCATTGCTTTGGTGCTACTGATTTATTTCAAAATAAATTCTAACACAAATTCTTGTTTTGGGCGGGGGATTCTTTTGCAGAGAATTAACCAGCAGTGTTATATCCACTGAACTGCAGCCTGGCGTCTTTGAAAGTGCGTGTAAATTACAGCATCGGGTAGGCGCTGTAGCTTGATAAGGTGATCTGAAAAAAAACAACCCCAAAACAGTAACAATGCTTCTCGGATTCTTATGAGCAAATCCTGACCCACTGCCAGGAGGATTTCACTCCAATTCGTATCCTTCCAATTAACTAACATCACGTAACATAATATCAATACTGCCTAAGTAGAAGTGCAGAAGAGAGGAAGTTCACAGTACAGTGTTGATGAAAAGTGTCCAAGATGAGCAAGATACAAAACAGTTTGTGGACAAGAAGGGAGCCACGGTACTGAACCAGCAGGCAGAACTGGTGCAACAGCCATTAGTTAGTAGTGTTAGTACTACTGCTAACAGTGACCAGACTCATCAAAGCGCATGGACGAGGTTCATTTCTGCATGGTTTCCTGGGTAAACTACAGTTTGTATTTTTTTCAGGTATCTTACTGTTACGTTGGCTGCCCTCCAGGAAGGCATTTTGTTGTTGAGAGGTAAGTTTTAATCATTTATTTACTTCTGGGTAACTAGTTGAAATAAATGCTAATATAGTGGTATTTTTATGGATACCATATATATCACTTACTAGATTTATAAAATGTTTCTTTTGCTACATAAATGCATTAAAATAATTGAAATGTTTATCTTTTAGAATCATGTACAGATTTATATAGCTTATAACTTCTGAGGAAAAAAACTAGCAATTTTTTTTTTAAAATAAAATACCAACTTTCCATAATATTATCAATTCTCATTATCATCCCTGGGAAAGCCAGTGTAATGTAGGTATGATGGAGAAGGTGATCTTCTGCGGTTTGTTCAGCCTCATTTTCCTATAACTCTCCAAACTGTTTACCTCCATGATTGAAGTACAATATTATTAACTCAAACTTCATTCTCGTACTGAGATTTCTGACATAGCAAAGAGTTCAGGAAAGTAAAAGCATAACCAATAGATCTCTTCTACCTTTAGAATTAATTTGAAACTTGCCTCAAATTCATCCCCAAAGCCAGCTTTTTCATATTTTTCTTTAAAAATTCATATCCTTAGAAAAGTTGGCAACATCCGGAAATTACTGGGAAAAGGTTTTTGTAAATAGAGTTCAGAATACCAAAATAATAGATGAAAAATTGTTTATAATGATAATTCTTAAAGCATAGAATAATGAAGAATCGTTTACATGTTTGTGCACTGCTGAAGTGCATTACATGAAGCTATACAGATTTATACAGATCATTTTTTCTTTGCCTTTTAGACCTGTAGATGTAGTCTGTGAAAAACATAATTTCACTACCTACAAAATACCTGGGTAAGACAAACAGCCCCAAGAAGACTAGGCATTTTGGACATACTGTCATATGAAATTGAAGTGCTATATTTGAATATCTATGACTTAATACAAAATGAGGCTGTTCTGCTATTAATGTTCCTACCATCTTTTTCTTTTGTTACAGTACAGATGCAGTACTTATGAACTTAAAGTGAACCGGAATAGCCTGATTGACTCAATGCAGAAAACTATTGAAATATTTTTTTCTTTTCTCAGATTACTCTCCAAAATATCCGCAAAAGCATTATCCGTACCTGATCCCAGCAGGTTAATAGGCATTTGCTGTAGAGTTCCACCCGTTGTGCTGTTAAATGAACAGTGTAAAGAAACCGGGGTAAAGTGTAATTTTTCTGTTATCTAAATTTTTAGTTACTAGTTCTGGGTAATGCCGATAGCAGTAGTTGGCTACAAATCTTTAGAAACGAGTGTCATTTTTAAGTTGCTTTTTAATAACATAAGGAAGTTTAAACCACATAGTAGAAAGAAAGACTTGCTGCTTATGTTTTTAAGTCATGGAGAAGAGTGGCAGGTTGAAATCTTTCTGTCCAAACAACTGACTCTATATTATGTCAAGATAAATAAAAATAAGAGGTTTAATGATCGCTGATTTTTCGTTTCATTAGGAAATTACTGTGGAACCCAACAGATGAGGACCAGGTAAGAGTTATAGAGTTATATTCTAGCTGGGCTGCATATGAAAAAGAGAAACAGAGTGCAACATTCAACATCTGAATAAAACTTCTCCTTTTTTAGATAGCCTATTATGATTGGGATAAATATGGTTGCCTAATGGAACTTCATTATGAAGAGTATTTCCAACCTGTTATTTCCTTGTAAGTAAACTGCTGATAAGTTGTGAGGCACGAGGAAGACTTCTTCTACCCAGGTCGTGTAGAGATGTGAAGCTGCAGAAAGCACCCACGGCAAGAGTAATGCTATCAGATCTTTATGTTCCTTTGTGCACGTAGCGCAGGATGCTTTGGTTTCAGTGGGTATTGCTGCACCACACCAGTGCTGTAATTGCAAGATGCTTTAAGACGCCTTGGAGCAAAACGCCTTGTCAGCGTGCTGCCTACCTGCCTTACTCTCCGCAGCGGCAGCAGCTCTGCCTGCTCACTGATCCATGCACAGTTCTGAACACAAAGGCCGTTCGTGCGCTTGTGCTGTTTTATTGAGATGTCACATTCCACATGTTGCACAGATATGATGGCAATTCATATATTAGAAACGTTGAAGCAAATTTTATATTGTCACAGATGAAAGGCAGAGCTGACTATGGGTACACTTCATTCATGAAAGAAGTAAGCCATCTACTGAGAATGTAATTTAAATGTTTTATGCGTAATGGCCTACATGCAAAGTATGACTGTTCTTACACATGCTGAGACCTCTTTAGTCTGAACGGATGCATATAGCTGCATAACATTTTAACATTTCATATACTGGACTTAACATCATAGACTATTCAAAGTTATGCATGCGGGAGGTATTGAAACAATACGGTAAACAGAAGAAAAATGTGCCCCATAGAATACGGTCTGGGAAATTAAACTTCAAAAATCACTTTGAAATTTCAGACTGCCTTCTCTCCAAAGAGAAAAAAAATTATACGCTCTAATCCACATGGTCATCAAAACTAATTCTGCCCCATCTATTTATAATTAAAATTAGTACATTGCTTCCTTTTTCAGTAGCATGACAAAGGATATTTAAGCCAACTCCTCATCTACATATAGTGTTACGGGAACTTTGGCAGCCTCCTCTGACAGCTCAATTTATGAAAGAACTCTTTGACACTCTCCTGTGTACACATACACAGCTATGCTGGAGGTTTGGACGTGATCCTACTTATTCATTTGCAACCCTGATAAATAAATCAAATGTACTGAAGCATGATGCCACCTTTTCATGTACCATGCTTTCAAATGATACACATTCAAAATTCACATTTTTAATCTGTTTGGTTTTAATTTGTCTTTTTAACAGGCAGGTTGTCTGGATAAAGCACAGTCTTGGCCCATGATGCTTAAACAAAGTAAAAACTCTACATTGGGTAAAATATGGGGAGCGCAGGTATGAAAATGTATGTTTAGAAATAGCTGGTATAGCGTGAATAAAATGTATTGTTATCTTACTTCATATTCTTGCATTACTGATATCCTTGCAGGAGTGGGGCACGGTGAAGCATTGACAGGGTGGAATAAAGCTCATATGACAATATTGCACTGGTCTAACCATAAAATGATCTAAAAGGATAACTTTGTAATGAAAATACATCATCAGCATTGTCAGTTGTTATATTGCAAGAAAGGCAAAGGTATCACTTAATCCTCAGTAAAGCATTCTTTGTGGTCCACAATAGGAATAACTGAAACTCTTGTAATACAGAAGAGTGGAACACAGAGAAGAGTGCTAGACAGGAAGCCAGAGCGGGATTGTAGAACTAAAAAAAATTCCACAGATGCAAACAGACACCAGGAAGCTGTCAGAAGAAGAGTAGGTTCAAGCCAGTGGAAATAGAATAAGCAAGGAAAATTGTGTTCATCCTTCCCAAAAAATAAAGGCAAAGAATGAGTTGTTTCTTGCACATAAGGCTGAAGTATCTGGCTTGAAATTTCTGCAAAATCTTGTCTTTGCTGTGTTGTTCAGAGAGACAGAAATTTGTCTGAAATCCCTTCCACATCAAAGCCAGAGACAGTTTTGTTACCAATGCCAGTTTGGAAAGGATTCCATTTGGATATCCTATTTATCAATAGTTTCCTTTGCATTTAGGTCCCCTTCATAGCATTTATTTCCCATCTAAACAAAATTGTTTCACAGAACCGCAAATTTGGGCTTTTGCTCAAAGGGGAAATAATGTCATTACAATTCAGTAAGCATTTTTAGTAGTCTATCTGTGGTCTTGATACTAGAAACGCAGCTATAGTTAAATTTAGGGTGAAATCATTACAGTTACATCTGTCTGTTTAAAAAACTTCTACCATTAGGATATACTTTAATAAAAAATGATGCTGCTTTTATGCATCAATTCATATTTAAGAAGCCTGACCTATTTGTACCCTTCTCATTGCTAGAATCTAATCTTAATCATAAATATAACTCGGGATAAATTTAAATATCTTTGTAAAATAGTTTCAAATCACAGAATCATGGATCAGCCCAGGTTGGAAGGAACCTTGAAACATCATCTCGTCCAACCTTTCGTGGGAGAGGGAGCCTAGATGAGATTATCTAGTCCCATGTCCAGTCACATCTTGAAAACCTCCAGTGATGGGGACTCTACCACGTCCCTGGGGAGGTTGTTCCCGTGAATGATTGTTCTCACTGTAAAACAATTCTTTCTTACATCAAGATGAAACCTCTCCCGGTGCAACTTGTAGCCATTGCCCCTTGTCTTGTCCATGGGGCTCCTTGTGAAGAGAGCCCTTTTTGCTCAGTATTGCTCTTTTTGCCTCATGTATCAATAACATCATTGATATTATGCTCTAGGGGAGGCTTGGCTTTCAGGTCAGTATCAGACTGATTCCTGATCATATGGTTAGGAAAGCTGATGTACACATTTCCCCCAGTTTCCTGCCTTTCATAGGAGATTGTCAAGGTAAGGTAGGATGAAGACGAAGTGGTTTTGCTGGCCTTCAGCAGTCTAACTTTCCTTCAGCAGCTTTGACTTCAGGATCTTCTGAGACTTTCAGTCCAGAACATCAGGACACTTCCATTATTATTATACCAACTTGCAGTGTATTTTTCTGCTTAAATCCTTTTCATCGAACTGTCTGGATGTAGATGCTAGTGGGATTAATGTAACCTTGCTCTTACCAGCAAGGAACATTCTTGTAAACAGGAGAAAGGAATCCAGAAGATCTATTGAGACAGGCAAGTTGAAAAGGCTTTCAGCTTCATGAAGATCATATTCTCCACCATGAGCTCTTTTCCAAGCAGCGATTCTTCACTATCTACTCAAATTGAAGAGTTTTGGTCTCTCTGTTAGCTCTGCTAGAGCTCTGATAGCTCTGACAGCTCATTTCATGCCATTTTTTAGCCCTGCACAATTAGGTTAAAGATTATTCTATGTGGAGATTAATCTGCTTTTCCCACCCTCTTGATGGTAGACCTTTGAAGAAGCAAAGCAGACTCAGCTCGCCTGCCAGCAAACTGTTCTCGTAATGCAACCTTAAATTTCTGCATCTTTTAATAAGAAAATCCTTTGAGTATGGGACTACAAACCTCTTCTAAACCTGGCTACTAAGATAACCTCTTCAATCACCATTACCTTGGCCCGTTAGTGTAGGTGAGAGTCAGTTGCTCATGGCTGACCTTTTGTCTAGTTTTTTATGAAGACAATGTGACTTTTAGAACACACATAAAACTTTTACCCAAGACTTTTTTTACTTTTATTTAGCCAAGGAAATGCTTGCATGCTTCTTTTTTTCCTAAAATTTATTCTTCTGCAGAAGCAACCCTTTGCATCTTTTATGTTAGTGTACCTTCTCTATCTATATTAACAGGATGATTTTCTAACAGATCTTACATACACATACGAAGGGTACAACTGTAGACATGTACGTATAGACAATACATCTTGAGAAATGCACGGGAAGTAACCTCTTTTTATTTTTGCTGTTTGATTGATCAGATTCCCATCGGAAGCCATGCCAGGAACCCACAAGTGTTACGAGGTTGAAAGAATGCAAAGAGAATGTATGAACAATGACATCTGGGGTTTTTACCTTCAAGCAGCCAAGCTGGATGGGAAAAAACAGAGTATGTTCTTAATATCCGCAGAACTAATGCTTTGTCCTGTCCAGGACTTTCTTGTCCAGGACTTTCTTGTCCAGGACTTTAGCCATAATTATGAAGCATCTTCATGGCCCTTTCAGACTGAGGAAAATATTTTCTGAAGATTTTCAGAAATAAATTCTGAAACATCTTCCAAGTTCTCTATCGATTTTATATTCTGTCTCTTCTGTCTAGTAGTAGCCTTGAGATCTGTATAATAGAGTATGATAAACTGAATGCAGACTGACTTACAACTGCAAGATCAGAAAGTTCTCTTAAGATGATGTCTTTAGGAGAAATACAGTTACTGTAAGGACTGATATATGGCTTTGGTAAATTATTGGCAGTTTCTTAATAGCTCTTTCAAGGGACTGAATTATATAATTTATGTTCATACGGACATTTAATTTATGGTCAACTGAACATTTTCATAGCAAGAATCTATCAATAATTTTCAGTCACCACTTGCACGTAAAAAACTACCACACTGAATCTCATGTTCGAGAAACAAACACTTGTTTCTCGCCATTAATATTAGTCTTGCAGAAATCATGTTTCCACAGCCTCCTGGTAAAAATACAGGATTTGCTTGGATGGGAATTAAAAAAAAAAGTTAATATTATCCCATTAGCACTTCTCCAATGTACCCAGAAACTTCAGAGAATTACTTTAGCCAGGCTTACAACTTATTTGACAAGGTGAAAAATGTTGAGAGATATTACTCAGATCCCAACCTGCAGGCCTCAGCCTCGTAAACCAGTGGATACTATCTGCTTCTCATTCCAGCTTCTGTGGTGGTTTATTTTCTGTGTTCTGTACAAAAGACACCTGGAGTTGGAAAGCTTTTTAAACCAAATGAACTCCTAAGGACCCCAGTACAGTCACCTCTTATTAGGAAAAGGCTTTATTCTTGTTTCTTAATCAAAGGAATTGCCATTGACTGAAAAAGTCAATTGCCATTGACTGAAAAAGCAAATAATTTAGGTATTCCTATTGGATTCCGAATCGTTATGACCATACAGATTAAAAGAAATCCCTAATAATTAACCAAATATTGTCATGAGTTACTGTACTGAGTGAATGTACTGCTAGTATAAAATCCGAGATATTCTTGACTAATTAAGGCAGGAATCTAAAAAGTAATTGTATTTTAATCCCATTTCATTTGCATTTCAGGTCAGAAACACCTGGAATTACCCTGTATTCAGTCATCATGCTCTTCATCTTTTTGGTCGTCCTCATCATCAGCTACCAATATACTACTACTGCCATATAAACGTCACTCAGCTTTCAAGAGAACTAGAGCAAGACTTTAAGACCAGTATCTTACTATCTGTCATGCTAACGACAACCCATAAAACAAATTGTCAAAATATGGTGTCATTTTAGGCAGCTGCATTTTTTTGTATCTCTATAATATCATTTAATGTATTTAGTTTCCAATATAAAGGACATGCTACTGAATACAACTTTAACGGATTTGTGAGTATAGGTCAGCGGTGGCTAACAGCTTTTAAAGACACCCTTCAAGCCGAACTAAGTTAAGCTACAGTTGTGAGCCTCCTGCTTGGTTAGCCTCACCTTCTTACAGCTTTCGCTGACTTACCTAAGCTATTAGCAGATCTTTTCAGTCCGAAATCTGATAGAAAAATGCGTGCAAAATTTCCACTTTATCCAAGGGGCTGCAGCCAATTCAGCTCCCATCATGAGCAGCACAGTCCATAAAGGAAATGTTCCTGAAGACATTTTTTTGATACTGTATGTTTTCCTTCTTGTTTAACAAATGTTAATTCTATCTTTAAAGTACATATTTGGATTATATATCCTCTCAAGCTTATTCTCTCCTTCAATATATAAGGGTTACAATACTTGTTATAATAGTTAAGTGCCATATTTCGATCTATTTTTTCATTCCAGTTGAAGACATTTTTGCACTTCTAGCTGGAATTTTCTTATTGTCAAGTTAAGATACCTTGTAAAGCTTATACTGTTAAAGGCAATTGTTCTGTTTGTCCTCAAGTAAGTTTAATAAAGCTCCATAGGTAAATAAATGGTTGAACTTCTCATAATCACTTTATTTGATATTCACAAGTTTGTGAAAATTTTCATAAAGATTATAAAAGCTGTAGAAATCTGGCACAAAGAATACATGAGCATTTTAATCATTTCTAACTGATTTGTTTTGCATGATTCATATCCCATCTATTTCAGTACAATTTGTACCAAGACAGAAATCAGAAAAATCAGAAATCAACTTTGAAATTTCACCTCCACTGAAAACAGTCTGTTCCTACTGAACATTAAGTCGGTCTTCCCTTAAGAGAGGACGGTCCCACGGGCTGAAGCATAGGTGAGAGCCCTCCAGTTCCTTCTGGAGCATTTGCACATGTATGATCCGTGCAACGCTACAGGCTTGGGGATGAGTGGCTGGAAAGCTGCTTGGCAGAGAGGGATCTGGGGGTGTTGGTCGACAGCCGACTGAATATGAGCCAGCAGTGTGCCCAGGCAGCCAGGAAGGCCAACGGCATCCGGGCTTGTATCAGAAATAGTGTGACCAGCAGGACCAGGGAAGTCATCCTTCCCCTGTACTCGGCACTGGTGAGGCCGCACCTCGAGTACTGTGTTCAGTTTTGGGCCCCTCACTACAAGAAGGACATTGAGGTGCTGGAGCTTGTCCAGAGAAAGGCAACAAAGCTGGTGAAGGGTCTGGAGCACAAGTCTTATGAGGAGCGGCTGAGGGACCTGGGGTTGTTTAGCCTGGAGAAGAGGAGGCTGAGGGGAGACCTTATCGCCCTCTACAACTACCTGAAAGGAGGTTGTAGCGAGGTGGGTGTTGGTCTCTTCTCCCAAGTAGCAAGTGATAGGACGAGAGGAAATGGCCTCAAGTTGCGCCAGGGCAGGTTTAGGTTAGATATTAGGAAAAACTTCTTCACTGAGAGGGTTGTCAAATTTTGGAACAGGCTGCCCAGGGAAGTGGTGGAGTCCCCATCCCTGGAGGTATTTAAAAGACGGGTAGATGAGGCGCTTAGGGACATGGTTTAGTAGTGGACAGGTACGGTTGGACTCAATGATCTTAAAGGTCTTTTCCAACCAAAAGATTCTGTGATTGTGATCCACCTTAGCTGCGCATACAGCAAACGCACGAGACACACAGGAGATATGTAGCAATATCTGTGCAGGGTGCTCTGCATTTCTCTGTGAATCTAAGCTGCCTTAGTCTTCTCTCAGTTCTCTCAGAGGGCTGAAAACTGGTGCTCCTCTAACCTTGACGATTTCTACACCTTTGAAAACTAAAGAAAGGCATTTTCCATAAAGACAAGAAACCAGACTGCTCTTCAAGCGTATTTCTCCCATGCAAGGATAGGAAAATGTCACGGCATAAAGTAAATGTAGTACAGATTGGCAGACAGGGATTTTGGTTTGTGTTCTTCTCTGAGGCGATTTTCTGTGCTCCTATTAAAGGCTCAAGCAGCTTGGCTTTCAGTTTTACAGGGCAGAAGTCCCCGGGTTCACACATGTACTTCTTTCGGGGTCACAGCGCCCACTGCTGATCACTGCCCCTTTACCAAATCACCAGACTGACCTTAGTGGGTATCTCGCAGTACTCCCACACCATACTTTCTCACTCTCCAAACTATTCCACTAAATGTGAACTGCTATAAAACATACCACATAAGGCATAACTTTCTGCAGTATTCAGGCATGCTTAACACTGCTTCTGACACCTAGCTAATCAGAGTCATTTTGCTCAAAAGAAGGATTTTCCCGTCTTTTGCAGATAACTGCATGAAAAGATAAATTGCATCACTGAGGAAGTCAGAGTTGTAGTATTGTGTTACTACTCTACGTAGTAAGTCTAATATTTAAATGCCCAAATTCAATTTTTAAGTCCAATAAATGACACTTTGGGGATTTACTCTTCAGCTTTATTCATGTAATATGAATTTTCTTTCTCTCTCCTGACACTACAGGCTAGAAGTTATGTTTTCCTCTCCTTTTTCTTCCCAGTGCATCTTGCAGACAGACAACAAACAGGAGAGAATGAAGACTAAGTGATTCACTAGAAGTCATTCCACCACTCTGTACTTCTCTCTTCTAGTTAATGCATGTTGCTAGTTGGAAATGGAGTCCCTGCCTCTTCAGATAAGGTTTTTGACCCCTGCAGTTTTTAAGATGTGATCGTATTTTCCTCAGTATTCCCTGATACAGAAGCAACTTTTTCCCAAAAAAACTTTTTGGTTTAATAACTACCAGCTTGTTTCCTAGCTGCCAGCCAAAGGAGCAGAATGTGACTCAAAAGAGTTACAGACGTCTGTCCACAGGTTTACTGTTTCACTGGCAAAGTCAAGCATTACTGCCAACAGTCCTCGCATAGCTGAGATGAGCCACAGGTTCATACACCAGTCTCTCAGGCGTTTGAATTTCATATTCTGACAACCAGTAGCCAAACCTCTGGTAAGTTTTTGCAACAATACTAGTTTCCTTTAACCAAAGATCACTCCCCAAAGTAGGAGATAAAACCGATGCTTTTTTACCAGTCTGCATCAGCTGTGCTGTAGGGCTGGGAGGATGGAGCTGTTCTGCATGCAGAACGGAGCCCAGGGTGTGGAGCTCAGCAGCCACGAGGAGTTTTAGCTGCAAGAGAGGGGCTAAACATCTAACATCTAAACACCTGTAGCCAGAAATCATAGTGGAAGCCACAATACCCCTGGGGCAGTACATCCTCCTTCCGGCAGCACCTTCATCGCAAGGGCACGCCCGCAGCCTGTTGTGATCGGCGCCTTTTTTAAAGTCTTATAAAGGAGCAGCAGTTGTCTTTATAAAATTGAATGCGCTGGAAGAGAGAAAGCATCTTTTCTCTGGTTGATGCTTTTACCAACTGGAATTTGGTTTTGCTATTACCTGACAAGGTTATATATAAGGTTACCTCACCCCCAGGTTATATGGCAAGATAGCACGAAGGTGTTTGCAGCCTTAGAAGCGGCCACGCATCCACCAGGATGCACATGTGGGTTATCTGCACGTCCAAAAGGTTCCAACGTCACTCTGCAAAGCTAGCTCAAACTCCCACTCTTCCCTGAGCACAAAATGGCGGTGCTGGGGGATGCTCCCCGCTCGGCCGAACACAGACCTTCCTGCCGCTGGAAATTAAGAGCCTTAACGCGCGCGGGTGTTATGCTCGACACAAAACAGGGCAGCCCGGCGCAGCCCAGCAGGTGGGACAGCGCGGCGGCCTTTGCTCCGCTCCGGGTCCCGCTCTGCCCGACCCCGACCCCGCGCCCGGTTGCGGCGAGGCGTGCGCAGTGCCCGCCCGACGGGCCCCCGCCGCCGGCT
>VYZW01001747.1:98747-124288 GCA_013401315.1 Balaeniceps rex | reverse complement strand
AAAAAAAAAAAAAAAAAGCGTAGAACCATGTGTCAAACTCTCACGGCAGAAAACAAGTCTGCTTGTGTGACTTGGGATGCTGCTTTTACTGATGGAAAAGGTTGTCTTAGCACAGCTAACTTGAGTGCTTCCTGACTGGCATTGGTGATGCATAAATCGTAAGGCTGCTGCAGCCTTTGCTTTTTATTTACAGTACTGTAGTTTTGTTACTGCTGAATCCAGAAGACAAATTAATCCTTTCTTTTCCCTTCCGCCTAGATTCTGTGTGGAAAAGAGATTCCACGATGGGTGAATCGCCTTGCCTACTTCAGCTCTTGTATACCGTTTCTCCAGAGCTGTCTGCCAAAGGAGTGGCTCACCCCTGCAGCCCTCCAGTCTAGCGTTAGCCAGGAGCTACACGATGAGCTGGAGGAAGCTGAGGATGCAGCAGCATCAGCTTCCTTGGCAAGCTCAGCATCTGGGTCTAGAACTGGACGCCACACCAAATTATAAGTCCTCCTCCAAAGTAACAAATGGTTTGAAATACTTCAGTTTAATCTCTCCAGCAGTTGACTTCCTGACAGAACATGAGAGCTGACTCTAGAACATTGTTTTTATATGCAAAAAAGGCTCTCATCAACCCCTGTTTCAGCTCAGGATTATTTATGTAGTGAAAAGAATTGCTGGGAGAAAAGGGAAGGATTTTGTGTGAAGCCACCCTTTTCATTTTCACCTGTTTGGTAGACCTGGGTTAACTTAACATCTTGTATAAAGCAGAACTTAAATTATTTGTTTACAGTATTGTGTACTGCTGTTTACAAGTCCTGTAAGGACTCCTGCCACCATGGAAGAAGAGAGAATTTGAGTTTGATTTAACTGTTGGTATAACTCAAAAGCAGTGGTATGATGCCCTGGATGAACTCTCCCTTTTGTTTTCAAGATTTAAGGCAGGTGAACATTCAATTTCTGAGAAATGCCAGAAACTGCTGAATACTATATATGTGAACAGGGTACTGTGCACTTAAAGTGGCTGATGTAAACAGGTAGATTCCAGGATGTAGGGAGACTGGTTTTGTCCAAGATCTGTTACTAGAAGTATGACCTCTACATTAATGAAACTGTGGATTTTTGCACATATGAAGGGAAACTTCTGTCTCATTACAATGCACATTGATCCCTTTTGGTTTTGTTGGTTTTTGGTTTTTTGTTGTTTGTTTTTTTTTTTTTTAACTCAGCCATGTAGTTTGCATCCTATCTTCTGTCTGTATTTACAGTCTACTTCAACCAGGATTTAGACATGTGACTATCATCCATTAGAAGCATCAACAAATTTTTCACTGTTTGCTTTACTTGATTTCAGACTTGTATATAAAGTTAGTACTTGTATTCTTTTTTTTTTTTGTTTCATATAGTTTGGAATAGTGTAATACAAGCCATTTATGGTTGGGGAATGGCCTTGCTTTCTGCTGCTGATTTTGCTTCATTTGAGTTTGTAAACATTTGTGTCCTTTTTTTTTGAGCTATAAATTACTGCCCAGTTGTGCATATCTGCACAAATTACAGAGAAATCCTAATTTATTTTCCCACAGTCTCTGTCTGTGGCATTAACTTTCTTGTCAGATGTAATGAAGAAAAACCTGAAAATTGCTTATGCACCTGCGTGTTTACACAGCAGAACCCACTAATCTGCACACATAATTATATCTGGAGGTAAGAGATACTATTTTATAAAACACAGAAGTATGTTTGCTGGTAGATTATAATTAGAGCTAAATTATAATTAGTGATCAGAATATATAATGGAATGCCTTATTCTTGTTCACTTACCAAGAGAATGGTTCTTCCAGTCATTAGTGTAAATTAGTGAGGTTCTCTTGTGCACATAAGGATACAGTAGCACAAACATGAGGGAGGTGAGCTTGTGTATTTTGAATGACTCGCTGCCTTAAACTAACAAAAAAACCATACCGTCCGTAAACTGATCAGCTCACAAAGAAGTGTGCGTTACTAGAGGTATAAATGATTCTTACAAGCTTTATTTTCAGTCTGTTGCTGGGTTTAGTTTTTCCATTAAGTGAAATACTGACTCTGCAGTTTCTGCTGTTTAAAAGGAAGAAAACCCTCTTAGGAGGCAAGAACGCTTCATGTTATGAATGCTCCTAGCCGTGGGTAGTCGGTGCCATTGAACCCTACAGGGAAGGTGCAGGAGGCTGTATTGTAGTAAGAATTCTTCTGATTGCCAGCTCCGACTCATGTTAGAAAAGAGCGGAAGTTTTTCTGCTAGCAGTTGGGCTGACTCTTTTGTCAGACAGTCCTTAAATTTTCACTCATCTTTTGTGATGCAGTGTAGTAGGTACAGAGAGAGACACTCAGTTCTGGTGGGGGTGAAAAATCATGTGAGACTCTTTCTGGAAAGAGTGGGATAATAATAGAAGTCTCTTTAACTGTGGTTTGGTACGTGTTCTAATAATCTCTTCTACCAAATGGGAAACGCTTAAGACTGACAAGTCTACTGCTAACTACGTTCTCTGTTTGGTCTCCAGCAGCGGGACATACTGACTGTCCCTGTTGAGTGCTTTTTCACTTGACCCTCTGAATTTGAGTTCTCCTTTCTTTTTTTCCTGTAGTGAAAATGAATATGGTGGTCTCCAGTCAACTCTCAAGCATTACAGAACTGAATCTCACACTACTGACAGCTCAGACAACAGGCCTCAGACAGGTTATTTTGTCTCTGCTGTGCAGCTGTGGTAGTAATGTGACTAAGTCTCTTGGCCAAGGCAGGTCCTTTATTTCAGCTCAGGGTTGAGGCCACTGATCTAGCAACGTACTGTAGCTTTTCCTAGGTTTTAGGAAAAATAAATAGAATGAATTTTCATTGCTACCTAACTTTTATGTACCAAAATCAGCTTTTTAGGCTTCTGATATATCCAGAGCGCTAGGTCACAAATCTCTACACCTTCATTAACACACACAACTACAGCATGTACAATGCAAGAACATGACAGATCACAGCACAGTTTTTATTTAGAAGTAAAACTAAGACTATTTTTTATAAAGCAGACTGGAAAGTTTGTAACAAAAACATTCGTTTTATCGGTAGCTGTACAGGTGAAAATACTGTCTTATGCTCCATTTTTTTGGTTGGTTGGTTGTTTGTTTCGAAACCATCCGTTTGTAAATCCTGTGAGGAAACTGACACCTGAACCCTGAAGGCTGGTGGGTATTGCATCAAAGCAAGCAGTACTGTAACTTCAATCGC
Source organism: Balaeniceps rex (assembly GCA_013401315.1). Taxonomy (NCBI): domain Eukaryota; kingdom Metazoa; phylum Chordata; class Aves; order Pelecaniformes; family Balaenicipitidae; genus Balaeniceps; species Balaeniceps rex. The sequence goes on along the minus strand of VYZW01001747.1, from coordinate 121,050 downwards.
GTGCTGTCAACTCAGCCTCCACCGGATGCCTCCGAGAAGTCACCCTGCCAGTGGTTACTCCGATTTGTTAGCAATAGAGCAAGTTACCTTTCACCAGCATTACTGCCAAGCAGGGATTACTTTAGTCTACTAACGACCACACTGTGCTAGGACTAGAACACTCCAAAATGCTGTGAGAAAGCTGGACGCCTGTGGAGGCTTTGCCATCAAAATGGGTAGAAGAATATCACTACTTCAGGGTTCTGCTCTGTTTACTTTCTCATTCTTGTTTAATTTTCTGTAAGATAGTACTTTTGATACATGTTATATTCTTTAACTCAAGGTCATATTATTTAAATGCCATTTTCTGTTCAGCAAGCCAAAAAAATCCGATGTACTGTCAGTGTGCACCAGTAACTTCAGAGTCGCTTGGTAAAAACGTAGTTGCATTACTTCTAAAATTTGCAATGCAATTCTGATCACTTGATACATGATAATTTTCACTGTTGGAAGTTGGTTACAAGCTGAATATTCACTGATGCATTTTTTGTAAACTTGTATTCAAGTTTACTGGACTACATAGTATTTGTATAAAATTCAAAGAATTTTGACTTTTGTTACCTGTACATGGCAACAAGTTGTCTAGCATCTTAAACTTAAATCCATCAGTTTATTAAAAAATACTTTTATAAAAAAAAAAAAAAGATGGCTGCGTGCATTATTCTCCTGGTACCTACAGCTTGTTTTGTCAGTGCCACCCAGGTTGATCTTTGGTTTTGAAAGATGCTTTCAAAGGATAGTAAAACTATCCAAAGGCTTCCTATGGTTAAGCTACAGGCTATATGCTGACGTGGGCATCGGGAGCTGCAGTTTGGTTTGCCCTGAGGCATTATTAAGAGCTGCTAGTTTTTAATAGACTGAATGAAAAATGTTTTTACATTTCGTGTGCTAGCTACAGCTATTGGGGTAGAAAACACTTAAGATGTGTTTGGTATATGTTGCAGATACTATGTGCCATATGCTATAAATTTCCTCAAAAGCCCGGATCCGTGGTCTGGATTTGCACCAGGCTAAGCAGCCACGAGGCGCGTGGGGTCTGTAATGCCTGCGCCTTGCCTTTGGGCAGAGCCAAAGGACCCAGACTATGGCGAAGGACCAAGGGCAACACCAGCCTAAGCCGCTGCTGCCCGTGCTATGCCCGCTCTGCAGCAGCAGCACCGCTGGTGGCACGGCCCAGCGCTGAGCCAGGCTGGAGAAACTCGCCTGGCTGTTTAATTAAACAGTTGCCGAGCTATTTCCCAGTCAGGGCAGTTCAGCAGCCGGGTTGCAGCCTGACCGCCTGCATGGTTCTGTGGGGTAGCAGCACCTCTGCTTGAAGCTGTGGTTGCTCTGGTCAGCAGAGCTGGCTGCTCCTCCCGGCCCCGCTGCCTGTGGGGCAGCTGCACGGCGAGCCAGCTGGCAAAGCGAGTTCCCCACACGTCCCCAGCTCAGGCACAGAGCTGGCAGCAGCCCCTGACAACAGGCTCTGCCCGCACCCAGTGGTGCTGGCTCTGGACTTTGCAAAAGGCAGGTGGGTGCACGTGTTTTAACAGGATGGATACTTCTCTGCACATTCAGGGCACTGATAAATTGGGGTGCTCCTGGTGCTGCCCTGCCCCTCTCGCCTGGCAGCTGGGAAGGGAACGTGTTTTGCCATGCTTTGCGTGCTGAGCCCGGCATCTCTGTGTGCGCTGCTAATGACGACGGGCCAGGACGTGGCTTGCTGGAGAAGCTGCCAAGATACAGGTGTGTTCCCTTTTCCGACTGCTGCTGGACCCTTATTGCTAGCAAAGCTGCAAGAGAGTTTGAGGAACTCGTAACCTGTTGAAAGGAAACTTGGCGACTTTGACAGAGTTCATCAGTTTAAATCTGTGAATTCCAGATAAATTCACTTGTGCCATCTGATGGCCAGGACTGCCTATCCACTTCTAGAAAGGTGATCAATACACAAAACATACCCGCTGCATTGTTTGTTGGTGGGTGAGTAGCTGAGTTTAACTGAGCTGTTCTTGAAGAAAACAGAAATGTTTCAAATGAAATCTCATTTTCTAAAACAGTTTCTTCAGGCATGCACGGTGTATGTTGCAAATTTGTCATCAGAACAGCTTCTCAATAGGCAAAGCTTTTCTTACGGCTAAAGGCACCTTAGTCATATCATTCCCCCAAAATAAATGTTTTCTTTCACAGTGCTTCATATAATGCAATGAAAACAGTTATTGGACAGTTCCTGACTTTCTCTGCTCCCCTTTGGTTTGATCTAAATGAGATCGTAAAAAAACTTCAACAAACTTTTCAGTGCAACAACTTGTCAGGGAAGCCCATGGCATTCCTTTGAGAAAGCAGCTGGACTCCACCGGCAGCTCTGAGTTACTGCTGAGCTAGAGTAGCAATCCTATACCGCTCACATGATCTGGTCCGCTGAAATTAGCAGATTGCAAACTAAACCAGAATCTAGCCATAAAGAAATACAAGATTCCTGCACTGGTGTAGTTTTAGCTCACTTTGGGGATGGCAGAGGGCTACACGTATCTCTGGGTCCCCTTAGAGAGGGACATTATCCACACCAGACCGGCTCTCCATCCCTGTCCATCTCGGAGCAGCAGCCCAGGACAAGCAGAGCTGAGGTCGCGCCGCTCCTTCTGCAGGTGGAAGGTGGGTGGCCAGGAGTTCTCGTGTTCTTTTCAAAGTGGTGGGCCAATCCTGTAATCCTCAAAGCAGAAAGCCTGCTGCACTTGCCCATTACCTGCTGCGCTGCTCCTAGCCCGTGTGGTTGTGTGAAAGGAGAGGAATCGCTGTTAGTGTCTTCTGAATGAAGGCAAGGAAGGTGAGAGAGAGGGGCTTCACGTGTGCCCCATGGGGGCCATTCAAACTAAGCTCATGGGTTTCAACTCTGAAGAATTCCTTTCAGGGAGCCTTTTTTTCTTACCTCCTTATCCCCTTTCACCTTTACACAGCCCGAAACAAGGTGCCCAAATACTGGGCTTCAAGAAGCCAAGACTGTGTTGCTGAACCGTTCCTGCGAGGGCTCACCGTGGCTTGGGAAGAGGGTTAGGAAGGGGTTCAAGCCCTCTCAGATGAGAAAAGCCTTTCCCACAGCCGTGATGCCGGCCTCGTCTTCTGCCCCAGGCGACTGCGGGGCAGCAGCGCGGGGGGGCTCAAACGCACCTTTTGTGGGGTTTGGGTCTGGTCCCAGCATGGCTGCGGCACGGTCCATACGGGTCTTCCTTTACAGTGAGATAAATGACACGAATCGGACACCCCCCCGCCAAACAGGGCACAGGCGAGTTTTTATCGGGCTCTAGCGAAACGTGGCCAACCTCCAGGGCCAGCAAGGGACGGGGGGAGGAGACCCTCTGCTCCTGGCGTGCGTCCGAGTGACACAGCGAACATGGTTTCGGCTGCCGCCTTCGCGTTTCCCAGGTCTGAATGGTCATTACTGTTAGCTCCATTAAAGCCAGGGCCTTCCTCCCAGAATAAGAATAAAGCCCCATTAAACCCACCTAACGACAACACAAATCACGTCGAACAGAAAATGGCTTGTGTTCCCTACTCGGGCTTCGGAGGCTTGCGGGTTTTGTTCTGGTTTTCCCATTCCTAATTTGCCTGTGGGAAACGCTGCTTCCCCCCAGCCCTCCCAGTGCAAGCACATAATAGCTGCTTGTTTTTCTCCTGGAAGGAATGGCTGAGCCTTTAGATAGCTGGAATTGAGTTTATTTTTCTTCTGTACTTCAGCTCATTCGTTACCCCAGTCATAGCATCCTAAAAGTGAGGATTTCCAAGAGCATTGGAATTTCCCTCCTTTTTTCTTTTTTCCCCCAAAGATGCCCCGCATCTTAAATTTCATGCACCAGCCCCGTGTTAGAGTCACTAACCCTGCAGCGAAGTGTCAGCTTCCAACAAATTAATTCACATGCCGTTAAGCAAATATGATCTGAGTAGCGAGGACTAGCAAGAGCTGATGGCAATGTAGCCGGCTCAAACGCAACTGTAAAGGTCAATTATTTTTTTATGTCAGAGACTTGGAAAGTTCAGTAAAAGCACTGAATGAGAACCGACGACAGTCGGGGTGACTGGCTGAGCGGAGGCTGCTCGGGCCGGCTCTTACCTCCAGCACTCTGGAGTCCGAGGGCAGAGAAACGCCTCAGGGAGTTCCCCAGCTTTTGAGGATGCTCTCACCTCTGCAATCGCTTTCTTTAAGCTGCTTTGCCCTTCCCGGAGCCTTATGGCTTCTGCGCACGTTAACAGGTTTCAAGGAGGACAGTCTCCGTGGCCCAGACCGCTGCCTTGGCCCCGCAGCTCTCCGCACAAACGCTTCTCCGCTGGAACGGCCATGCTGCGGCACACAGGCAGGGAGGCCACGCTCGCCCCGTGCTTTCAGAGGGTACAGATGAGCGTGGCGTGGGAACCTGCAATGCACCCTTCAGAGAGACAGGCAGCCTCTAGCACCTCTCCAGGTCGCACTGAGCTTCAAAAGCGTAACGGTTGGTGCTAATATTGCTGAGATTGTCTTCGAATGAGAAAAAAAAAAAGGCTTTTATACTAAATATACTGACGTGTAATTATTGACTGATAATATATTAATACTGCAGAATTAAACCAAATACAAACAGGAATCTGTCAGAGCTAGGCTACGCACCTTCCCGGTCCCAGCCTCTGGCATCACCTGTACGTAACACGTCCAGAACAATCGGCTCCTCAGAGTCATCTTTTTCTCCCTCACTCTGTCCTCCACAGATGTTCAGCTTCCTAAATGGTCTCTGAGGACCTGCCTTTTACCTGCAGACCAGGTAACCCTACAGAGGTCATGATGCTCTTCCCGGACTGTGTCACGAGCTAATCTATACTTCTTCTTCCTTATCTTCTGGGGAGGTTTACTGAGAATGTCTTGAAGTAGCAGCAACCCCCCAGAAACGGGCTCTTGTTGAATGTCCACCAGCAGCGGCCTTTGCAGCGTATACCTGGTGGCCTGGAAAAGCTGGATTCTGTCCCCCCTTGCAGACTCCAGGGTGACGCCGCGCTGTGCCACGCCACTCAGACGAGCCGGACAGACTCTCGGCACCCCAGCAAGAGATTTCAAGGGCTCCATCTTGGTTCCCCCCTCCCCGTAGCATCACCTTACTCTCACTTCAGAAGAAGCCCCCGACGCAACTGTTCCTGCGTGAGGTGACCTTTCAGCACGAGGGAAGGCTGCCACTCAGACCCTAGGGCTAAAGCTGCTTTTAAATGTAAAACCGTGCTTTTAAGTAACACACTCCGCACTGCTGCCTTCAGTGTTTGAAGAAATGCAACCAAAAGCTGCAGCTGAGCCTGGGTCAGACAAGTCTCCTCTCTACCCAAACGCACAGACAAACCCTCTAGTTACGGAAGAGCGTGATGTGGGTTTGTGGCTCCTTGAGAAACACCACCTGCCTTGGGGTGGAGATGGACGTAGAGAGGCTTGAACAAGCCCAGCCATCGCTCCCCTCTGCAGTCTCTGGTGCCAGCATCCTGCCTGCACAGCCATGTCGCCTCGCGACAGAGACACTAGGCACAAGCGCTCCTGGACTCTTCTCCAGCGGCTCTGTCCCTCCCCGCAGGGGCAAGGCCACCGGAGGGAAGGGTCCGTCCTGGCACTGCCCTCATTGCCCAGGCAGCGGGCAGGGGGGCGAACACCCCGCTCTCTCCCACCTCCCCAGCATCAGGCGTAGGAACTGCCTGCCTTCAGGGGGGCTCCCCTCCATGCCCGTGCTGCGAGACTGATAAATGAGCCTGAAAAATAACAAAGCTGGGCTCTAAAACTGAGCAGGGCATGAAACACTGTCCCACGGAACTGCGCAGCAAGCCTGGCTCCTGTAACACGGTCCCAGGCAGGGGATGGGGTGGGGTGGGATGGGTAAGGCTCTACTGCAGGTTTTAGTAACTGCAGAAATTTTAACACATCTTATGATTTTCATTTTGAGACATGCCACAAGCAGAGTTTGATAGCAAGTCTGGAGACCTCCTGAGTGTCTGTGCTGCATAAGCAAAAGTATACTCAGAGGGGCCCTTGAGATACGGATGCCTGTAGTAATCTGAAGTACTTTAATTCCACATGTAAGTCTTGCTTTCATTAAAACAAGGTTAGCAAATGCATCAGCAAATCTATGTAATGTAAAGGTAGTATATACCAACAAAGAGTTAATGCATACTGGTTGTCCTTTGTGAAGTTATACTACCACAGAAGTCTTTTAGTCAGTAAAACTAACTCTGGGGGGTTGGACTAGATGATCTTTGAAGGTCCCTTCCAACCCAAACCATGCTATGGTTCTATGATTCTAGGACATGCTTAAGGCACTCAGTCAATAACCTGGTTCACTTGGACAAGCAGCAAAGAAATAAATAGCCTGGCTTTTATACTTCGTGAGGAAAGTAAAGACTTTTCTAATGTATGCATAATGCAATATTCCCATTTAAACAAAAAGCTGGGGTTCTGCTCCCCGTGCCATGCTTATATGAGGGTTGGAACAAGAGTAAAGGCGGGAACTGCTTTTTCTGTGGTAAACTCCTGGCTGTGGGGACCAAACAGCTCTGCTGCCATGGGGCTGAAGGACAGACTCAAGTCGCTCCTCCCTCCCCTGAGCACAGGGATTGGGCTCAGGAGAATGCAGACACACTTCTCTCTGCTGCCTGGAAGAATTCACCTTCAAGGCTAGCTTAAGACCAAAAAGCGCCCAGGGAAAGAGCGTCCCAACAACACCCAGTTGCTGAAAGCTCAAGCTCTAATTAAAAAAAAATGTTGTCTGGTGCCAGGCACTAATTACTAATTACTAAATTAAATTAGTAATTTAGACAAAATTACTAATTGTCCTGATACAACTTTTGATTATGGAAGTGCTACAAGTCATCCAAACGTGGCCGGTCTCAAGCAAGCATCCGCGTGGCACCGCTGCGTTTTGTGCCAGCGTAACAGTGCCGGGATGCCTGGGGCATCCCCCCAGGAGACAGCAGCTCTCTGCTCCCTCTTCTTGCCAATCCCTTCAGGGTCTGCAGCTGGAAAAGAGCACTTTCCAGGCAGGACGATCCAGTGAGGACGCAGCGCAGGCACAGGCTGATGCTAATGCTGCTCATACAGCTTTGCTCTTCAAAGCTGGCCTCAAAAGGCACAATGGTGTCTGCACCTAGTGCCCTTCAGCCATTTGGAGAGAAGTAGGTAACGTAACCTTAGCCACAAATCCTCCCATCGCTGCTGGGGCCTGGGACTGCCACAGCAGTGGCAGGGGTGGGGGTGAAAACATCTTGAGACCCTTCCTCCCCCTGCCCTCCTCCCCTGGCTGCAGGACAAGCTGCCCAGAGAGGCAGGATGAGGTGGGATGAGGACGGGCGGCAGCCGGGAGAGGCACTGCGCTCAGGCTGCTGCCGGTGGAACAAGCTGAAGCCTTTGGGCCTGAGCTTGCCCACCTGACAGCAACGAGCAATGCATGTGCATGTGCAAATGGAGGGAAGCCCGGCGGCACGGGCTGGGGAAGGACAAGCAGGTCATCGGTCTTCTTTCCTGTACGTGCTGCGAGTCGTTTTTTCGTTTCCATGGAAACCAGCTGCTGCAGAATGATGCTGTGAAAACGACTTCCAAGATTAAAGCTAACAGATTTGCTTTGCTCTAATGAGAGTAGAGGGACTCATCCCTGTATTGCCCTGCGTGTGGTGTAAAAACAGTTTCAGAGAAGTTGCAGGTACCCCTGAGACAACCTGCCGGCAGCGAGCACTGCATCACCTGCCCCGTGTCACTGAGAGCCAGCGCAGCTACAAACCCCAGGCAGGAGAGAGGAGGAGGAGGAGGAGGAACGAGCAGGGACTGCCAGGTCCCGTTAGCTCCTTGCAGGTGGGTACAGCTCACACCAGTACAAGAGGCAGCACTATTGCCATCTCTGAGGGCTGAAATTATTGTTAGCCCTGCAAAAGCCAAGCCAGCAGAAGCAGCAGCAATGTATGATTGCGTGGAGGGATCTCCAAGAGGAGATCTCCAAGGAGACTCTGCTGCAGCACCTCGAGTGGAAAGGGTAAAGGCAGCAATGGCAGGTTAGAGACAAGTGCGGTTACTGCGAGGCTGCCTGTCCCTCTTACCCAAATACTGAACGGGGGACACTTCATTCAGTGTCTGCTTTCATATTTGACATGGCCACCGAGTGGTCAAAAATCAGTCTTGTATGAAGATGAAGTTTGGATAGGCCAACTCTGAGTGCACCCTCAGCAAGTTGAGTGCACCCTCAGCAAGTCTGCAGATGACACCAAGCTGAGTGGGGCAGTTGACACACCTGAGGGACGGGATGTCATCCAGAGGGACCTGGACAGGCTGGAGAGGTGGGCCTGTGCAAACCTCATGAGGTTCAACAAGGCCAAGTGCAAGGTCCTGCACCTGGGTCGGGGCAACCCCTGCTACCAACACAGGCTGGGGGATGAGGGGATTGAGAGCAGCCCTGCGAAGAAGGACTTGGGGGTACTGGTGGAAGAAAAACTGGACATGAGCCAGCAGTGTGCGCTTGCAGCCCAGAAGGCCAACCGTATCCTGGGCTGCATCAAAAGAAGCGTGGCCAGCAGGTGGAGGGAGGTGATTCTGCCCCTCTACTTGGCTCTGGTGAGACCCCACCTGGAGTACTGCGTCCAGCTCTGGAGCCCTCAGCACAAGAAGGACATGGAGCTGTTGGAGCGGGTCCAGAAGAGGGCCACGAAAATGATCCGAGGGCTGGAGCACCTCTCCTACGAGGACAGGCTGAGAGAGTTGGGGCTGTTCAGCCTGGAGAAGAGAAGGCTGCGGGGAGACCTTATTGCGGCCTTTCAGTACTTAAAGGGGGCCTATAGGAAAGATGGGGACAGTCTTTTTAGCAAGGCCTGTTGTGACAGGACAAGGGGTAATGGTTTTAAACTAAAGGAGGGGAGATTTAGGCTAGATATAAGGAAGAAATTTTTTACAATGAGGGTGGTGAAGCACTGGAACAGGTTGCCCAGAGAGGTAGTGGAGGCCCCATCCCTAGAAACATTCAAGGTCAGGTTGGACGGGGCTCTGAGCAACCTGATCTAGTTGATGATGTCCCTGCTCACTGCAGGGGGGTTGGACTAGATGACCTCTCAAGGTCCCTTCCAACCCAAAGCATTCTGTGATTCTATGATTCTATGATTCTGTAAGTTGCTCTCAGAAATACAAGTATAATTGAATAAACCGAAGTCACGCCTCACAGAGAAGCTCCGTAGCAACAAAGCGAGCCAGTCTTTGATGGAATAATTCACAGAAAAACATGCAAAACTTAAAAAGCTTAAGTCTCCCTACATATTGTTAATTACTCAATCAAGTTTCATTTGGAAAAGAGTCCGTGAAAATATAAAGAGACATTCAGCCTAACAAGAGAAATGCCGCAGCCCAGGTCAGGTAGCACGGTGGAGGCCTGCGGTTAATGCTCAGAACCGGTGGTGTGAAGACAAGCTGTGCCCACCACCACAACAGCGACTCGCATCTCCTGTGAAAGGCAGCAGAACGGACGTGAGGACTGTGCCCTGCGCCTGTTCAACTTAATGCAGCACTAGCACCTGCAGGTAATCACTTCCGTGGAAGAACAGCCCTCCTAATGGATAATAATCAGGCAAATCAGAGAAAACATCTGGAAACAGATGCTAGCAGGGTGGAATTCATTTTTAGCATGAATTTTGATGTTTCTAGAAGTTGCTCCGACACTTTACAAAAATGTAGTCAAGAATACAGAAATGCTGAAAGCAACCAAATCAGACATCAAATATTTTTGTTCAAGTCCTGCAAATATGACAGCTGATCATGGCACTAACAAACAATTGCTCATTATTGAAAAGTTCCCGTGTTCCTCAGTGCAGTGAAAGCTACACGATCTTGGAAGCTTCCCGGCGATATTTTTCTGCACCTCTGCTGTGAAATCCAGTCAAAATGACTATACCGGATTACCCATGACCCCATCTCTGGAAAGACTCCCACAGCAAGGCTCTACAAAACTTGAGGATGTAAAATTAGAAATCCTGGGAGCAATTTGTGCTCTGTTGTGGAGTGTTTCATCTTATGCAGTGTTAAAGCGCTGCTACGCAGGCCTTGGGAATATAAACACTAATTACTGTAGCCATGTAACTGAAGTCATAAAGAACTTTACAGTATGACTAATAAGCAATTAGATGCTAAATTAAGAATCAGAACGTGATGGTCTATAGTCCATCAAAGGAGGAACAAAGCCCCTCAGAAGACAGATATGGTATTTTATGGAAGAAACGTGTAGCTCAGAAGTCTAACTGTGGCATTTGAAGATACACAGCGTGAACAGACATATGGTAATGCCAATGGCTTGATTTTACATGCATGCTTAGCCTATCAGTAAAGTGATTAATTAGCTGAAAAGAACATGACGGTCACTCCATAGATGAGGACAGCAAAAGAAGAATACATTACATGATGTATAAGGCAGTGAGTAAATGTACAGAGAGGGGAGCTGTGGCTTGGGTTCTTCACACTCAAGCTGCCAGACAGTCAGGGCACAATTTAGTTGCCTACACACTGGCATTGTGTCCCTTTTGGTTTAGCCAGCCAAACATACGGTCCTTTTCCAGCTGATTTATAACTGTCATGGGAGTAATGAAACTCACACATACCTGAAAGGAACTTGTTTGGCATGGACAGGATTTGCAGGATTGAGAAAGTTCTCCATCATGTAGCCTTTCCCAGATTTCCTTCTGAACCTTCCTTCCAGCTCACGTCAGAAGAGGCTCAGATGCTCTCTGGAGCCTTGCCAGGGAAGGTAGAGGTTGATGTGAGGGAATCGGCTTTCCACCCCACTACCTTTCTTCCTGGATGAGCAACTTGTCTCAAAGTACGCCACCTCCTCTGAAACCCTCTCACCCACGTGGGTGGTGTTCCCTCAGAGTCACTCTCCTGATGAGCTTGCAAAGTGCAGGGCTTCATGCTGCAGCTGGTCCAGCCATGGCTTAGCACTTAGGAGCTGCTAGGAAAAACATAGCACCAGGGTGTTGTCTAAATGGTTAGGGTCAGGAGATGGGTCCCATAGTAAATAAAGGTCTTGGACAGCAACCAGAGAAGGCAGGTTTTGCATCAAACCAAGGATTTAGGGAGAAAGCTTGGTCAGAAATTAAGCTGATATTGAGACGACAAGGCAGGAGCCTGGACAGAAGACGAGAGGGACTCAGGGAAACCCTAGATGAAAGCATGCCTGCCTTGTAAGGACCCACTGAGTAGAGGACAGATTTGTTTTCAAAATCTTCTTTATTGTGCCTTACAACGTAGTTTAGAGAATTGTGTTGTCAGACTTAATTGCTTTTCTATTCTAATAAAACAGCCTTGGCAGCCATGTGAGGAAAAGAGGAGAAGAGCAGGGTAAGCCCAGCTCAGCACACTGGCCGACTCATCCCAGCAATACTGGCTGCTCAGGGACGCGAGTCCTTACATTCTTCTTTGCTGTCAAAGCCCCTAGTTGCCCCCGAGACAGCCAAACCCTCAGATCAGGATATGAATGCTCGTGTCTGACTCCCAGATTGTTCAGCCAGTCATTCGTACCTCTGTTCAGCCAAACACATCAACTTTCAAACCAATTTTCGGTCTAGAATTTGCCTGATCCACAGTCGCTACGGGAATGGAGAGTGAGTTTCAAGATTGGTTCCCGGTGTTCCTTTTCAATAGCAGCACACAAGGTACAAGAAAATCACCCATCAGCCTTGTAAAGAGCATCTTGTGCAACTTGTTAACTGAAAATTGTCGGAGACATTGACAAATCCAATTTGATCAGACAGTGATAACTGAACTCCATCCTGAATCACAATAGCAGGGCCTTCAGATAGCGGCACTGAACATTTTCTCTGTAGCTTTCTCTTGCAATACCGAGGTGTTCCCTCAGTTCACTGATGCTGCCGTGCAGCTGCTGTCCTACAGCAGTAAGACTTGAGTATCCTCAGCAATGTGAGAAGAAACTGGGGCTGGCAGATACACACCCAGAATTACTGCAGGCAAGTCGAGCAAATGACACATATGAAATCGTGTATCCTGATGAGTGATAAAACAATAGAAGCATCTTATTTTTTTTAATCTGACTCATGCATTCACTTCCTCTGTCTGAGGGCAACACGTAGGTGAGACGAACTTTGCTTCCAATAACTGGAAGAATTTTCCCACAGATGGAACTTCCTTGGTCAGTAACTGCTGGCAAGCAGCCTGGGGAATTTCGAATAAGGTTTTAAAAGTTTCTGAAGCAGGAAGAGACCTTCAAAAAGGCAGTAAAATTGAGTATTTCTGAACTGATCAACTAAGCCTGGACTAAGTGTGTTACCTTCTAACCATGCAAGATCAGCGACGAGATCTATAGGAGGGGCTCAGCACTGCTGGGATGGAGTCAGACTGGTATGGTGGTACCAGGAAGTCTTTGTGGTGTTTGGACACTTTTGCTGTCCCACCTCTGTAACTGCATGTGTGACCTTTGCCTCGAGCTGCACACCTTCCTAGTATTTGTATTCTTTGGGAGACATGGAAGAGGGCAGAGAACATGGCCCAAGAGTTGCTGATGGCCTCTCCTGACCCTGGATGAATAGCTATCCAGACCCTTCCCGTGGAAGACAGAGGTGAAGATACCTGCATGCCTCAGTGTTTTTTCCTGCAGGAGGCAGAACTTCTGAGACAGAAGAGGTCTGCCTATCAGGACCCTACTGGGGAGGGAGCATGGGGCATGTATGGTCATGAAGCTGTCAGTGGAAGGATAGGTGATCTCTCCTGAGAGCTGAAATGGGGCAAAGAGAGCAAGCTGTCGGCCATGGAAGGGGAGGAGGAAGTTTCTTTGCTGAGAGGGCTCCTTCAAACTCTCCAGGGCAGGAGCCACCAGCTCCACCTCTGACCTCTCTAACCTTTATCAAAGTTCCCATCTGTGACTGTTGCTTGCAGAGCCTTTATCAAGTTTCCCTCCAACCACCCCATTTCCCACCAACTCCTTTCAAAGGAGCATTTAAGCAAACCATGCACCAGCTCCTTTCCCTTTCCTGTCAGCTCTTCACAAAGCAGCATAAAAGCAGTCTTCCACCACTGCTTTCTACAGGGTGGAATACACAAGCCATCGTGGCTACCTCCTCTCTAACAGGCCAGTATGCTCAAGGCTAGTGAGGGCAGGTTACCCAAGCTCTGGAGAAACGTGGGATGGTTCTTCAGGGCTCTCAAGACGGTTGTCAAAGCCCCCAGCCAGGTGGTGACACAAGAAAAGTCAAAAAGGACACAGCCAGCCAGTGAGGATGGGATGGTGGTTCGCAAGCCAACTGGTGAAGTGTCTGCCTTCCTCGCCAAGGCTGTGCCGGGCACAGCAATGATAGGCACTTCAGAGGCTGTCGGGAAGACTGGCACTCTGCTTTTTGTCCAGGGTCCACCCTTTCGCAGGGAGACGGCTAAATACACGTTCAGCTGCCATACTGCATGTGGTAAGGCCAGAGGTAAACACAGACTTCTTTTACTCTGTGCAGGGACCCAGGGACGCAAAGCAGTGTGTGGCATCTTCCATGATGTAAAGGGGCACCCAGACACCACAAATGATCCAGCCCCTGCTTGCAGATGCAGTGCTTGTGTCCTCGCTGGTTCACAGCTAGAGTTAAGGAAGATGTGAAAGTCATGAATTCTTCTAGTGAAGCCTATTGTGTTTCATAATTCACATGAAGTGAATCACCCAAACACCAGAGACTTCAACGTACTGCCCCAGTCCCATTGCACTGAATTACTTTCTAACGTGGACATAGCTCCACTAGCACAAAGATCCCCAGGGATAAGCAAAGCTGTACCAAATAGTGGGCTTGGAAGGTGGAGGGGAGGCCAACAAAGCAGCCAGCAGCAGGTCCCCCTGAGAGAAGGGAACACAGGTAGAGCTGCTCTTCTGTGGATCTACAAACCAAAACAGACCTCACTTCTTGGGGCTCCTCCAGCTATCCTGCTCGGACCGCTCAGGTTCCCGCTCCATGCGGGCAGCCCTGCCCAGACTGACTCACAACAGGAGATGTGCAAGGTATGGTACCCGTCCTCCAAACCACAGCTTTCCCAGATGTTTGATTTACTCTGATGAGACACGTCAGCTGAATGTGAAAGCAGGCTGCACCAACAAGGTAATGTATCGGTATTAAGAATTAAATACATGAAATGTTCCTTTCACATTGGTATTTTGCGGAAGCACTCATTTGTATTGATGACTTGAAAGCACACATACGCAAGAAGGATGCCAGAAGCAGAAAGGATTTGTGTGCAGTTTTTGTCTAGTCCATACTTCCTACACGATTTTGGACAAAATAGCATCTCGGGATCCCTTCCAGCCCTATTTTTCCTGAGTTTATAGTGCCATTAAATATGGTAACTTCGTTGTTATTGGGATAAAGGTCCAATAACAATTTCTTATCTTTCTGGACAAGAAAACAGGTTTTATTTAATGATGCTATTCTGCACTGATTACATGATATTTTAGCACTTGTCAAAATTCACAGTGTCTGTACTCTGACCGCTTTTTTCTCCCAAAATCATACTAATAACCTCAATAAATTTGAAGTTATCAGTAAGCTTTAGGGATCTGGAGAGCTTAGCATTTTGGTGAAATATCAGTGTATGCGTGTTAAAACGGATTCTAGAAACTTTCCAGAAACTGAGCTGTATTAATTATGAAAAAAATAGATGTAACCAGCATTTATATAACTTTGCAGATTCTGGACAGTTTGTAGCTGATATACCTTTACAAATGAGCTGAAATCAGTCCATATGCCATTCTTCGTAACTATAGATGGAAATTGTATAAGAATGTGAAATTAACTGAAAAAGCAGCACTCTCGTGGATAACGATAATATCAAAAATTAGCACTTTTCTCAGCTGAAGTCTGCACGGTTTCGTTAATTACCTGTCTTAGCTCTGGATCTGAAATCACAGTCACTTAAAAGCCCAGTGACAGGTGACAGATTGTTCTTAGCAGAGACACCCCTAGTAACTAAGGAGCTGATGGTTACTGAGGTTTAAATAAAATCAAAATGCTTAAATTCTACTCCTCTGAGTGCATAGCAGCTCTGCATTTTTTGGAGAAAGACCTAATAAATTAAATGGTGAGGGTTTGGGGACTGCTCCATGATTTGACTTAAAAATAACAGCATAATGCCTGAAGTTCTTCTTAGGGATTGGTCTTTTGCCACAACTTGTCTGAGCAGATAATTACGCTGGTTATAGATAAGATTTTAAAGAGACATCTAATATGTTCAAAATAAATCTGAGGCTTGCCTGTAGTTAGGCTGGAAAAAAACCTCTGAACAGTATTAGTTTTTTAATACTCATTACAAGCTTTTGAAAAAGATGGGGGATTTAAGACAAACTGCTGTATGACAATGATCATCTTGATCAACGAGTTTAAAGTACCCTCACAGGAGGTAAACAAATGTAAAAAGGAAACCATAAAATATGGGAACGTACGTATCGCTCCCAAGCATGAGGACGAGGTGGGAACTGGATGGAACTGACACTATTATTTAGAATTACACTATTGTAACCCCAAGTTAGCACTCTGAAAGACCATTCATCAAAATAAACGCTCCTTTCCCTTCCTCACCTTAGAAATGGCCCCTCTCTGAAGCACAGGGTTTGGTGAAGCTGCTTGTTGAAGCTTCCTGCCAACACAGACTTCCCCAGGACCGGAAGAATAACTGACCAGCTACCTCTGGCTGATGTTAGGCTATTTTAGCTTTAGCAGACCAGAAAAATGAATCTATTAGACATCAATTATATCCAGCTTCTAAGAATTTTAAACAGTTTATAAGCGAGGTAATTAAGCACATGTTTAGCTTCTGCTCTCATTCCTGCAGACGTACTGAGAAGGCACGAGCCTGACATGCTGGGAAAATGAAACTATCAGCACGGGAAAATGTATGGAAAAATAAAACTACCAGCATAAATGAAGAAAAGCTTTTGCATAGATCAGCAGCCACTGAATAGATGCCCACGCCCAGGAGGTCTGCAACTGAATTCAGGGGGCAGCTATTTCACTGGTGAGGATAATGGCACTGGGCCCTACACTAAGGCTAGGGAAACTCCTGAAGGCTTCCCCAGCAGCATCACTGTGCACATGCAGGGGGACAACAACTAACAGCTCTGTGCAGAGGGTGCAGACAAATCCCCCCACTCCACCCAGGGAACTCCAGTCGCCCTACTATTTTCCAAAACCTCACAGCACAGCTTCTGCCCCCCACCAAATTCTGCTGGCTGTCTTGCATCAGGTGCTCTGTAGAGTTAATTCGTAGATATAAGTGACTTTAGCCCAGCACCTGCTTTAGGCAGGAAACTAGGATCCTCCAAAATCAAACTCCGACAGAAGGTCGCAGCCCTCGGTAGCCAGTCACCAACAGACTGACTCAGCCTTGAGGCCAGGTCACAGCGTGGCATCAGGAAAAGAGTAAAAAACACCAGATCTGAAAAGAGTAGCAACAAGATATGAAGTATTTTTAATCTCTGATCCTTCTCAGAAAGCAACACAAACCGCATCAGATACGGAAATATTTATATGCTAAATTAACACTCTCAGTGTGCAAGACATGAAGTCATCCTGTCACTGAATGAGAAAAACCTTGAATTCTTGCCAGGAAACCTGGACACCACAGGACACCTGAAGTGCCTGCAAATCTGGAAAAATTGTTTGGAAATAATATGTTCTGCTTGACTTTGATCTCTCAAATCTCAGCCTTGCAGACTGCCTGTTTCTTATGAGATCCTTCTGAAGCCATAAGCTTGCTTTCTTTTGCCCCTTGCCAAAGGTGCGCTATTTTGTATAGGAGATCCTGTCCTAGCATACTGAAAACAGCCTTTGTAGCATGATGAAAAAACATACCCTGGCTTCTCTGAATCTCTCCATGTGTTTTGGATGGCGGCTGTCTTAGGAGTGTCGTGTTACTTCCAGCGGAACAGAACACCTTGCATCTGGCAGGGTACTAGCAGACAGTCATGTCACCAGGCAAAGTGGCATGGGGATAAGTCACTGAAACCTACTCTAAAATGTTTGGTAGTTGATTACAAAATTAAAATCAAAACCCCAAACCCCTTAACCGCCTCCCCCCCAAAAAAAGAAAAAAAAGGCCAAGATATAATGAGATCTACCTGATGCACCATTTTTTTTTTCCTAGTTGATACATGGCACCGTTTCTGGACATCCTTCCCAATTGTCTGATTTGAGTGTCTACTTTGGTATGCTCTGCTCCTTGGATGTGACTCCTCTTTCCCCGTACGCTGCTAACTATACATCTACTTTAATGGCACATCGCATGCAAAACACATCGTCAAAGTTGTTCCTGGCACACCGCTTCTCTCTTCTCTTACCCTTCAGTTCAGTGATATCATTATATTGTATCACTGTCTGTGTTAAAAATGAACCAGCTGTCCAGACCATCGTACAGTAATGCAATAAGAAGGTTCCTTCCCTTCTCTGGGCTTTAACCTAATCTCGGCAAAAATGCAAGAGCCACAGTGAGTAATGCAAAAAGTTAGTTTAGCTAGTGTTGGATATATAGGGAAAAGTGTAAGGACGGGAGAAGCACACCCATGATATTTCCTCAGAATACCCTTGCAGCATCCAGTGACTTGTGCTCAGGGAATTCTTATGCCTGAGAGGGTGCCTGAGCATTTAATAGCCTTCAACAGATGTTATTTTTTTTCCCCTATGAATTTTCTAGTTCTGTTGTGCTGCTTAAATACCTTATTTCTAAATAAATTTCTCACTGGCGCAACCCTCTTCAGTTTTTTATGAATTCTCAGAAACCACATCCCAAAAGAAACAATTACCATACAAATATCTTATTAGTTCTAGTCTCCAGTTTTCCCTCAGGAATGAATAAAGATTAAGCCTGACACATTCATATGACGGACGTGGAACACGAGGCTCAGAGTTCATAATAACCCCCCTCCACGCTGTTTGTGATAGAAACCTCAAGACAGGTACTGCATTTTGAAAAATTAAGATGTGAAATGGAAGGGGAAGTTTTAAAAGAAAGTTAGATAAACATGTCAGGAATGAAATAAGCCTACTCTGAAGCGAGAGAAGAGTTCCCTTCCACACTCCTGGTTCTATAACCCTACGGTTACTCAGTCATTATTATTCCGATTTGTTTCAAAATAGTATGTATCTCCTAATGTCTTCAATGTCAGAAAACAACTTCTGCATCTTATAAAGTTGCAACTTAAAAAAATGGACCAAAAAATGGCAGAAATAAATACTACAATCATCTGCTTGAAGTGGCTTACAGTGACGTACGAGACAGCTTAGTGTCTGTCAGTATTTGCCACTAATACATTTAAGACATGCTTTACGGACAAAATAAAAGTCATTTACATTATATGAAAATTTTGGTTAATTAAGAAAAACTCTGTTCTGTTTTAAGTCAGAAGCATCCTTAAGTCCAACTGCTACTACTAAGTCAGGAAATTCTACATGTAGCTCTACATCCAACAGTATAGCTGCAATTACAACCATTATGTTTTATATAAGCCTTCTTTTTTAATATAAACTCCTGTTTTTGAACCAGGTGCCTGAATAGGATAAACAGATTAAAAGATCTGGCAGAAGAAATAAAGCCATTAGCAGCCTGCCCTTGTTTCCTTGGCTTTTAGAGGAATACGTTGAACTAACCCCTCTTAGGCGTTGCAGCTGAAAAGATCATTTGTACGAATAAGTTAGGCAAAGTCAACCTACAGAAACCATCAGTGAAGCTAACCCAGAATAAAACTGTCTTGCAGTTGAAATTTAATTTGCATTAGCATTAATGCTCGGGGGGGGGAAAAGTAATTTTTTTTATTCGATTGCACGAGTGTGGCTGCTGACTGCCTTGGCAACAGCAGCCTGCACACACTCTTTGTGCCTACCCCATCCCCACAAGGGTGGTTACTCTGACATAACCGACTGCACAGTATCTCTACAGCTGTCATAATAAATATTTGCCACCACAAAGCTCTCAAAATACATAATTCCTACACACTTGCATCCAATAACATACTGTCCTCCTCCTGAAGGACAAACACCCTCACGACAACTGAGGACATGAGTGCAATAACCATCCTCTTCCCAACTTCTGGCAATTCTAAGTACCCCTTGCTTTCACAGCTTACAAAAGGGCACGTGCTCACCACAAGCAATTGCTTGACTGCTATTTAAGTAGCTTCAGGGTGACCATGAAGACAGATAAAAAGTCCTGCTGGACATCTCCAAAATTTGTCTTGAGGCATGCCTCAACTCCTACGCCAGGAACCTGATGGCCTGCTACCTACCGAACATCTGCAACAGAGCGACTTCTTGAGGCGCTTGATCTAAATCTGCACTGCTCTCAAAAAAACAGTGTGTTTCTCCCCTCACAATGGCCAGGAAACAGCTTTTTGCGTAGCAGTTAATTTTCAGCTGCATCAGGTGGCAGAGCTGGTGGTACAAAGGAGAAGGCAGGATTGCACAGCAGAGAAGAGGAAGGCCTGGACCACCTCTGGTGTCAGCAGCTCACCTTGGAACAGTTTAAGCAACATGTGGAGCAGAGAGTGGTTTGATACCAACAGGCAGAGCAGCCCGGACTTGCCAGTAACAACTGCTACGGACAGACCAGGAGGAGAGCCTTCGCAAACTACCCGGGCAGAGCATGCAACCCTCAGGCAGATGCTGAATTCATCTCGCTGGAGGTCAGTTATCTGAAAGGTCATCAATCTAAAGTGGTTATCATTCATACTGCCAATTAAATGTATTTCTTAGGACAGGCTGTCACATCTTTTGCATGTGCTTGCTTCTCCACAAGGCTACACGAACAGCTTATGGTATAGGAATAACTTATGTGACCAAGAGGTGCTAAAGGTAGGAAATTGCACGTTTGTGTGATGGCTTCCTTCTTCTAGGGAGTACAGCCCAAAATGTTTCAGAAGTGACGAGATCCTTGTATGTAGGTTCAGACCCCTCAAGAATGTGCTCTGTGTGATGAAGGAAATAAGCACTGGAGAAGTCACTAAGCCAGGCGCCTCTCTGCACTGTCTGACTTGAGTGCCTTTGGTCCGCTGCCCCATGTCCTGTACATGTCGGCCTCTTTCCTGCTGCTAGACTGACAAGAGTTTTGCCTGGCCTGACCTTTAAACACGGAGGTGACGGGTGATGGGACAGAACGAGGATTGCTGCCAAAGACCAATCCAAACTATTCCCAAGCTGGCAATTTCAGGGTGGAGTGGACAGGCATGCAGCTTCACAGCAAAGGATGCTATGCCTTCTTGATCAACCCTAATAAAAATAAGGACTGCATAAATATAGGAGAAGTTCAAACTGCCGAGAGTGAGTGTCAGCCAGCATGCTATGATGGATAAAATTGAGCATGCATAGGCAGCTTCCGTCAAGGGTCTCCAGCTCCAGATCATGTCATTAAGGAAAGAAGTGCCTTTCTGTATCATTATATATTCATGTCCTTAAGGGTCAGAAAACCAAGGCAGCAATCCCAAACGTATACACAAGGTGCCTGGCTTGCACAAATGGTGTAGTGTCCCTGTCAATGGAGGAAGGCGTGTAGGCCACGGCTCTTGCTCAGCCACCTTCCCCGCAGGACACACTGGCAGGATACAAGAGAAGATGCTCTGGGATGTGCCTCTGCTGGGCCAGCTGTACCAAGGGTTTCATCGAAGGTCGGTCCATCCCTTGTAGCAAATCCTGCTGGCAAGGCAGCAGGCGTATTTCAGCTGCTCTCACATTCTCTGTACTATCACCCTCAAAAACAGAACCGTACCGCATGCCTGCATAGCCTCATCCCGCTTTATCAACTAACAGGCTAAAAACTGCATTTTAGCTAGCTAGAACAAGTTATGACCATTTTTATTTGAATCCAGGATGTGAAAAAGAACATCCTATTTCCAGAGCCTTCAAAACACGTCAGGAGAAAAGCAGCAGAAGTATGAAGCCTGCGCTTCAAGAGCCCTGCTCTCCTCGAGAGCTGGAGGACATCGCCCTGCGCCCCCACGCACCCCAACATCTTGGGTCCCTATGGGCCATGAAGGAAAGCCAGCTGCACGCTCGAGGCCATCACGAAAGTGTCACGTCAGCAGCCCCTCCACTTTTAATCTAAGGAGGCTCCAGCTCAAGTGTCTTCGCTGATCCCAAGCACTGTCAAGCAGCCCTCTTTGTACTTCTAACTCCACAAAGGGCAATAGCTATTACTTTTAGAGCAACTTCCAAACCCGACGAGGCAGAACTGTGATGTGCAGCAGTAAAGCAGATTAATGACCGAGTACCAAAGAGAGAGAAAAAAATTAGAATATTATGTTTATTGCCAATGGATATCAATTTGTGTGATTTGGATATCTGGAAAAGGGACAAGTTCCATGCAGCACTAAGGGGAAAACCATGCGCTTCTCCTTAGCCTGTTCTTGACTATCAGACAGAAGATGCTGTTTGTGTACTCTGCTCTCCAGCACCTTAATTCTAAAACCAATTTCCTGTTTCAAAGCAAGAAAGATCCATTCTTTTCCTTCAAAATAGGAGCTTCTGCAGGCCAGGCCACCTCACTGGCAGTAAAAGCAGCGTCTGTTTTTCACCACTGTGGCCTTGCTAATCTCAGACATATTAGCACGCTCTTGTGACTTCTTACTATATTCCTCAATGTTTGTCATTGCTTAATAAAACGCAATGACACTTTTTTAAACCAGCTAAGATAAAAACATGCATTACAAACTCTTCCAAGGAGGGATTATGCCACTGATTTTGTTTTCACATATTGCAGCAAATGTCCTATGTTTGCAGCACTACATACATAATACACATTGGCTTTAAAAAGGCTAAACTACTCACAATTCAAGCGACATTTACTGTTCTTTTTAAAACAGAGAGTAAACGTATTGAATCAGTGTGTTCCGTGAATTCTGAGCATTGCCTGCCAAGTCTACAAAGATGATAAAACAATGATAGATCTGGGGCTGCTGGGAAGGATTGAGACTTTCTTTCTAATCCATCAGAGATTTAAAATAGTTTATGCAATCATACAATAGCACTTTTCAACTAGCGATACATGAAAATTCATTGTGTGTAAAAGTACATTGTTTCCAAAATCCTGAAAACACATAACAGAAAACTCAAATTGGATTAAACTTCAGTGTGTGAAAAAGACATTTTTATTCAGCACAGGATTAAAAAAAAACACATCAAAACCAGTATTAAACAAGGTCTGAAGATATCTCATTCCTCCTAGGAAAGTCCAAATGGAGACTGGTAACAAGTGGTGTTCCTCAGGGGTCCGTACTGGGACCAGCGCTGTTTAATATTTT
This sequence comes from Balaeniceps rex, assembly GCA_013401315.1. Classification (NCBI taxonomy): domain Eukaryota; kingdom Metazoa; phylum Chordata; class Aves; order Pelecaniformes; family Balaenicipitidae; genus Balaeniceps; species Balaeniceps rex. Next base: position 98,755 of record VYZW01001747.1, on the reverse strand, counting down.
CATCAACG
>VYZW01001747.1:68541-98361 GCA_013401315.1 Balaeniceps rex | reverse complement strand
TGTTCAGCCTGGAGAAGAGAAGGCTGCGGGGAGACCTTACTGCGGCCTTTCAGTGCTTAAAGGGGGCCTATAGGAAAGATGGGGACATTCTTTTTAGCAAGGCCTGTGGTGACAGGACAAGGGGTAATGGTTTTAAACTAAAGGAGGGGAGATTTCGACTGGATGTAAGGAAGAAATTTTTTACAATGAGGGTGGTGAAGCACTGGAACAGGTTGCCCAGAGAGGCAGTGGAGGCCCCATCCCTGGAAACATTCAAGGTCAGGTTGGACGGGCTCTGAGCAACCTGATCTAGTTGATGATGTCCCTGCTCACTGCAGGGGGGTTGGACTAGATGACCTCTAAAGGTCCCTTCCAACCCAAAGCATTCTATGATTCTATGATTGTATGATTCTATGAAAGTAATGTGTTTCAAGACACACTGTGTCTTTCAAATCAAAGAGCAATACTACACATCTCTCATCCTTGTTATACTTAATTGCTAAGATGGAAAAGGTCCCAAATTGAACCTACCCTGTAATTCACTACTTAGCAGTGGAGACTTGTCTTCTTGCTGCAAAATGTAGTTTTACGGTATCTTGCAGAACTATAAAACTCTGTCCTACGTTACCAAGCACTATTTACCTCTTCAGATATTACTACAGGTACAATTATAACTCTAAGGCATCATTTCCAGTACATCTACCCGATGTAGCACAGGACTTGCCCCTAATGAACCCGCTACTGTTTTGTCTAATTTAGTTGTAAACGTCCCACATGAGATCATTTTTCAAGAGCACTTCTTTTGAAACAGTTCTTCCTAAAAGAAACAATTCTTCCTCCACCTCCTTCCCCCTGCCACCAGGGTACTTTTCTCCCAGTTCCACGTCATCTTTTCCTCATCCCATTCCAGCACTCTGGGTTGTATCCTGTGGACACTGAAAATAACCTCCCCCCCATCTACCCGCCACGTCGGTATTGTTCAGGCTATCTACACCCCGTCAAGGCTCCCATAACCTCCGTCTCCCACTAGGTGCTCCTCACTGACCATGTTTACGTCTCCTACTCCTCTTATTACTCTTTTAGCTGTCAATAACTCGGCTCAAACAGGCTGGGGCCTAGGCCATCAGGCCGCTAGGCTGAGGCGGGGCCTCTCTTCGAGAATTTATGGTACACCACTGAGCAGGGAGCTGTTTTTAAACCCGTCCTCAACGTGTCGTTCTGCGGCAAGGAGCGTGGCGACCCAGAAAGGCACGGGGGCGCATATGGCGGACCTCTGTCACTCTCCCCACGCATAAAGGCCCGGCGACAGGCGTGACTTGGCGCCGGCCTGTGAGGGTGCCAGAGCTGCCCCTCTCAAAGCGGCGAACGGAAAACCCCAGCAGAGCGCCACAGGCACGGAGGGGCCGGCCTGCCCGGGCCCACAGCCTACGCGGCACTGGGCTCTCAGGGCGCCGCCGACAGTCGCTGCCGCCGGCGGCAGCGAGCCCCAGNGGCTGAGCGCCAGCGCCGCGTTCCCCCGCCCGCGTGCGTGCGTGCGCGCGCCGGCGCGCGCGCCCTGCGCCGTGACCCATTTCACCGAACAAAGGATTTTGCTGGAATCTCGGCGCTAGACCTAAAATGGCGCCGGCGCGCTCGCCCGCCCCCGCCCCCCGCGGGCACCATAGAGATGGGGCGGGCCGGGGCGGATAGAGCGGTCCCTCCTCCTGCCTTCTCTACGCGGCCGTAGTCCGGCCTCGCTGGTACAGGGCGGGGGCGCGGGCCGCGGGAGGCGCTGTCACATCATGGCGGACGAGGGCGACTCTGAGCCGAGGAAGGTAATGGAGGACAGGACGGGCGGGCGGGGGGAGGCGGCGAGGGGCCCTTCTCGCCCCGCGCGCGCGGCCGCGGCCCACCCCTCTCCCCGGAGCGCGCGGGGCGCTGCTCCCCCTCCTGCCCCGGCTTGAGGCGGGCGGCTGAGGCAGCCGTGCTCGTACGGTCCCGCCTCGCCTGGCTTCGCGCTGTGCGCGGCGGGGAGGCCCCCGGAGCGGCGTCCCCGGTGGGTGGTAGGGCCGGGCCGGGCCGGGTCTGTAATCCCCACAGACGCAGGAGGCCGGCGGTGCGCGGAGCCTTTCACGCGTTTTAACGTTTCGCCGCCCGCCCCGCTGAGGCGCAGCCGGGCGCTGGGAGGAGGAGGAGGAGGAGCAGCAGCTGTGCGGCCGCCCGGCTCCCCGCGCGTCAGTGCCCGCGAAAGCAGAGGGGGAGCCCAGCGCTGGGGACACGAGAGGTTATCGCAAACCAGTTGTGAACCCCCGCTGGTTTTGCTCCAGAGGAAATAATTGGGGAACAATACATGGAAACTGATGGCAGAAGGGAGGCTCTGTAGGGCTAAGTGGGTGGAGCGGGGGTTTTGTGTTTGTTTTTCCACGGACCCCTCTACGAGGCTTTCTCTTTGTGGGTGAAACGCTGTCAGGACACTTGAGCCTTCATAACGGCGGTGGTTAGCAATGGTTAGAGTCATAACAAGTGATGTCGTATAGCAACAGGTGAAATACTATTTTAAAAGGATGCATCATGCTGCATGGATGTCGCAGGGATACCTTCTTAGCCAACAACAGCAACATATCAAGTGACTTCTTCCATATGAGAGTGTTTGAAATTACTCATTAGGAGATTAGACCAACATAGACCAAATCCTTTTTGTCTCGCTTATATACAGGGATTATGTGGAAACAGCTGACGGTCGTCCGTAGGGAACGTAGATAGAATTATTGATGGGGATTTCCATACTTGCATACAAATCCAGCTGTTGTCAGATGTTTGACATCCCTATTGCCACAGTCAGCCGTGTTTCACAACGACTTGTCTCACAGAATTATCAGCCCTCCACAAATAGTTGACTGTAGTACTCCCGTCTTCAAAATCTACTCTGTCCATGTAGAGTAGCTTTAAAAAAAATTAAAACCATTTAAAAATCATCTTTCAAGATTGTAGTTGATACAGTTGCACATGTGATACTTAATGGTCTAAGGATTTAAACACAATGGAATGAAGACGAATTCTCACACCATCCCTAACAAAAGAATTAACAGCAGAAGGATGTGCAGATGTTACTACAGTGCAGCCACCTTAACCCTGACCCACGTCATCTTGAGGCCTTTTTGTATGTGGTTTCTCACCCCTGGTTGTGGCACCAGCCTGCATTTGCAAGGATGTTTTTTTGTCAGGTGGGAAATACGAGTTGTATTCAAGTTAGAAGACTTGGGTTATGCTGAAGCCAGGCATCTCTGAAATGAAAAACATATTTGTCAGTTCACAGTTGGGTTTATGAGTGCCACATGTAATTACCATTTGAAAATTGAGTAGAAAACTGATAGATATAAGCTAGAGTAGGTTATAAATGTGAGGCAGAGTATGAAATAATTTGAATAATTTTTACCAGTAGGTTCATTTAAAAACTTTTGTGTTGTATATAGAAGAATTTCTGTGCACAGCCCTTGCCTATACTTAGGATTAGGTTAAAAATTCCTGGTTTATAAATGTTTTTATTCAATGTTCAGGATAAGGTTTTCTACTACATGCGCATTCTCCAGTAATTTCACTTTTTTTTAAGCACATTTGCCTTTTCAGATATTAAAATTATGTGGCGTTACTAACTGCGTAATTGATTGTAACCTTACCTGTTTGTTGTGATGTATGTTGGTTTTGAACAAAGATCCTGGATTCTTAAGGGTTTTCTCCCCTCCTTTTTTGGGGAACCTAAAGGAAAAAATTAAATAGTTCTTTTATAATATTCAATAGAAAGGATGGACCAACAGGTTTGTACAAAATGATGTCGCCTATATCAGTAGTTAACTTTTCCAAAACCATTCCTGGTGCAGCTGTGCATGTTTGCTTTTGCTCAGATGTTACCCTGGAAGTAGGAAATCCTCAAGTGTGTATTTTTGACCTCTAAGATAACAAGTCAGTTTTACAATGGAGTTGGCATCGTAGACATCTACAAAAGTAATGTTTTAAATTTATGGTCTGGTGGTTTTTTTTTTTTTTTTTCCTTACAGTCCTTTAAACTCCTAGGATTTCTTGATGTTAAAAGTGTCCCATGTGCACGAGAATCGGTGCTCTATGGCTCCCTGGGATCTTTAGTTGTGGGTCTTGGACATTTTTTAGCAACTAGTAAGTACTTATTCCTTCTGGGTTTCACATATTTATTTGCAAGGAAAAATTAATTCCTATTTGCTGTTAGGTTTTATTAATAAGGGGAAGTCGTCCAAGGTTTTTTCTCTAATTTTTTGGAGGAATTTTGTTTTTCTTTCAGGTAGAGTTAGAAGATCTTGTGACTTTGCAGTCGGTGGCTTTATTTGCACAATGTTAGGATACTGGTATGTAAAACGCTTCTTGAATTCTGACGGACCTATGTTTGCTGCTTTGTGCAACGTGATCCCCATGTGACCTTTCACACTGTTTTTGAAACTCCATAAAAAAACTTGCCTAGCAAAGCGTCCTCTTCCTTCTCCCCAAAATATTTTTTTTTTAAAGGAAAAGAGTTCAATGCCTTTGAATTTTTATGTTAATTTTTTTTTAAAAACACTTGCTATTGTTTCTTGAATCCTAAGAGATCAAACCACCCAGTTATTTCCGTCTTTCTTAATTCTTTTTTTTTCCTTCACATATGCCATCCTTCTGTCCTAATTATAAAGGCAGCATACTAAATGGTCATGAAATTAAGATCCTAATTATAGAAATTAACATTTTCCATTGGACTGGTATATCCTGCTCCTCAGTGGCTGCATAATGTTTGCCTCAAAGAAATAGCAGTTACCCTAGCATTTTCATTATGCATCATTTCCTAATGAATTTTACTAGCATTATTATATGTGGTTTCAACTTTTCAACTGGCTGAATAACTCTGATTTGATACTGTCACTCATATAAAGCAGGGAATCGTGTTTTCTTTTCATCCCCTCCTCCAGGTTTTACTGCAGGTACAATTTGGCCCAACACAGGATCCGGCAAAGAATGCTTAAAGAAGGAATGAGAAACAAAATTTTATTTGAAGGCAGTTCTCTTGATCCAGAAAGAAAACAAACTGGCAATGAAAGAAGCAATTCATAGCTTGCGATAGAGGAATCTGTGGTCTAATACAGCTTTGGGAGAAGGTGGTCCAAAAATGGCAGTCTTCCCTGTAAATGTGTGAGGTGCCTAAAACTGATAAATCATGCTGGTTTTCCTAGCAAATCCGAGCAAGAAAATCATGGTGAATCTGTTAAGTCAGTATACAAGCCTTTCCTTGTTTCATATATGTGTGTATGTATATGACTATGTACACAGTTAGGAATGACCTCCTGTTAAACATCTGGGAGCTGATGTGTTCTGTTACAGGGTCTTGGAGGATTAATGACAGTGTTTGGGGACTGCTTTAACTTCCATTATAAACAGAGTGGTTCATTTTAGCAAAGTTGTAATGACATCTCATTTAAATACAGGAAAATATTTTTGTCAGCTGTTCCCTGAGTAAATGTATCCTTCAGTGCTACTGTTAACTGTGCTGCTTGTAAAACAAGAGTATTTAAACAGTACGTGAAAGCTCTGCGTGTGCAAGGTGGGTGAGATCAGTAGCCTGTGTAAGATTTCAACTGCAGAATAACTTCAGATAATTTATATACACTGTGAAGTTGAAGGATTTCCATTTTTGTTCTGTCTGTGCAAAACTAAGAATAAAATCACAGTTCAGAAGCAATCTAAGCTATGTAAGTAACTAGTCTTTTTACTTGACTAAAAATCTTGCTCTTCTATTTAAGACATTGCCTCACAATTGGTGGAATAGTAACTTACATTATTTGTAAGCAGCAATGGTCAGTAGTTTTGGTTTGTTTTTTTTTTTCTTTTTTTAAAAGTCATGTTCCACGTGTATATTTCATTGTACATGTTCAGTTAAAAGAAATATCACTATGTAATTTCAAGGAAACTGTCTTATTTGGAAATATAGTCTTAGATCTAATTGCATATTGGTAAAAAGATGACTGATGACACAATATTCCTTGCTTGCTTCTGTCTACACCAGTGACACAATGTATTTACTTCTTTCACAAAATGATTTGTAGTACATTATGCTGTAAGCACTTTTTGGTCTAAAGGCATTCGCTGAGCAGAAGTAGTCCTTTCCCGCACCCTGTACTTAGCCTGAGAGAGTTTGCGATCTGTTGTTAACTCAGGTAGGTGTGGGGAGGTTTGGGAATCCGGATATAAACAGCAGCATTGCTCTACTTACTTAATTTGGAAATATACATGAAAGCACTAAACAAACATGCTATTTTTTCCCCTCTATTCCTCCTGTCTCTTCTGGAGGAAACAATAAAGATAAATTTTACGGAGGATATTCAGTTCAATAGTTTTATATAGAAAGTCTCCAGAAAACTTGAGTTGGCGCAATGAAACGCTTTCTGTCCTCACTGCCCAATCTAAACTCAGAAGTTAACTGGTAGCTAACTCTAATTCTGAAAAGAAAAACGTTTCCTCTGGGTCTGTGCTGAGGGGGAGGGAGGCTCCTTCCCGTTGGATGGGGTGGGAGGTGTTGCCTCGTAAAGCCCTTGGAGCGGCAGTGGGAAACTGAGCGAGCCATGAGCGAGGACTTAGCAAGCTCCTATTTTAATACACGGTTGAGTTCTTTCCTATCTGACCTAAGAAAAGGAACTGCAACCTAAGCAGGGGGTCTTTGGGCTGCAAGGTCATAGTTCAGCGGGGGAGTTAGGAGACAAAAGCATGCCACTGAAAATTTACTCTTTGGCAAGGAGCAGTTACAGAGAAAGAAGAGAATGCTGGTTTGTACCGATAGGAGAGAAGTTAGCATGTGCATAATGGCATCCTTCAAAATGCACAAGTACTGTGACTCTGTCGAGAAAAAGCAGAAGCATCATGATACTGTGTAAATTAAAAAATCTGGGGAAAACTGCAACATTAGATCCTCTCCGGTGCTAATTGGTGCCAGTTTAAGCTACTGCATTTAAGGATATTAGCTCAGTAGCAGCTTAACTACAGCGTTAGCAATTCTGGCCAGTAACTATGGAATTCTAGGTGTATCTGCATTGCGTAGATAACCTATCTAATACTTCTGCCTCACTGTGCAAAACGTAAACTGAGTATGCCAGATGTTAACAGGAAAACAGGGAATGAGGCAATATGCAGGCAGGCTGGCCGACACCTCTGAGCCTCATTATCTAGTAAAAGTTGAGGTGGGATTGAGCTCACCGAAAGTCGGAGCCTTTGCTGAAGGGGGCCAGGGGAGTAAGGCAAGGAAGCTGTGAGCAGGACTGGGCTGGCTGAAAGGGGAGGGTCTGCAGGAGCCAGGGGAAGAATGCTCGTGGTTAAACACGCAGGGGAAAAGCCTGACACAATTCCTCGAAGCGCCGGCTCCAGCAGCTCCTGCACCAGCTATGGAAAGCAGATTGAAAGTGACTGATGGGCTACAAACCCCTGTTGAAAGGGTGAGGGACAGGACAAAACCCAAAAATCTCAAAGCTATTAGTTTTCATAAATGAGGATGCATTCACAAGAAAATAAAAATTGTAGTAACTTAATAGAAGTAATTTTAACATCTGAAAACAATTTCCTGACTATTTTTTAAATTGGTGAGCTGTATCCCTGTTGCTGCTGATTTTTTTTCGTCTAAGTCATTGTTGGAAACACACAGCGTGCATCTGTGTTTTATTACTGGACTTGATATCTTTATTTTAAGTACTGCTGCTAATGTCAGATGTGATAGTTCTTGCTTTACTGAGGTTCAAAATATTCTTCAAACTAAAACATAGCGGTCGGTTACTAGAAAGGCGTTCAGTTTTCAGCCCACTGAATGAGCCTTAAAAGGGAGAGAATGAAGTATAGCAACTTCAAGCTATAAAGTTGCTAAAATCTTTTTTATTTTATGACAGTTCCGTTACTTGGTCACTGAACGGCGACTGACAAGCATGCTTAGTTTTTATCCCTGAAGTTAGTAAAATCCTCCCTTAAAGCAATCTAAACCACCACCAAAATAAATAGATGGGTTTATGGCCCCACTCACTCCTCCACACCTTACCCTTCCCGCTCCCCGCGGTAGCGATACTCTTGGGAAAAGGTGTTTGCCAGCCCCCTCCGGCGGGAGGGCACGCTGGGGGCTCCGGCAGCAACCAGAGCACGCGATGCGAGGGCGCATGTCCTCCAAGCCTTTCGGGAGGGAAAGCCACTGTCAAGGCAACAGGCAGAAATGCGGCAACCTGAGGTTAATTGCCAGCTCAGCTACTGGAGGTGTGCGTGGTCAGATCGCCTCTGCCCTCAGTGCCTTTCACTAACGCAAACGCAACGCTTCAGCCATCGCCGGTTGCGACAGGCTCAAAAGCCAAGAACGTTTTTGAAGTTGAGAGCAGAGTTGCAATGACAGCTGTCATCCCAAAATTGTCCTTCTTTACCCAAGCAGAGGTTTTTGGGAGACGTCAGCATTGTCTTCTGGCTGCATTTTGCAGGCTTCCAGGCTATTTTGTGTGTCGCCACCACCCCCTCCAAGTCCTCGAGCGCTGCAAAGGAAAGGTCACCTCCTGTCATTAACAAATGAGCCTGGCTTTTGGTAGGGTGATTTTTTTGTGTGTGGGGGAAGTACGTTTGTTATTGCTGGTGTAAGTGACCCAGGTAACAATGAAGTACTGTGTGAACTTAGTTGTAATGAGCTCCCAAGTGAAAGATTTTCTCCAGCTTAGTAGACTAATTCCCATACTTCTCTCATTCCTCTGTCCAGGCGTTTAGCTCGAGAGCTCAGTGGTTACCAGTGAAAGTTGTTTGGTTTGCTCCATTTAAAGTTTGAAACGAGTATGTTACTGCCTTGAAAAACTGATGAAAACAAAGTCTTTACAGTATGTCCATATGATCAAGATGATGATCTTTTGATGATTTTTTTTTTTAATTTGAAGAACCAAGAACTAATTAAATGTCAGAAGTGGAGCTGAGTTTTAGTTAATGTGACTCAAGGCCTTGGAACATACATCCTTCTTACGCTTCAAACGAAAACGTTACACTAAGCAAGCGTGCTGTTAAACCCTCACGTGGGGGCGGGGGAGCGGGCTGATGAAAAGAAGGAAAGAGACGAGAAGGTAAAGCCTTGGATGAGACAACGTGAGTAAAACACAGACTTTTATTCATGGCTACCAAAACCCTGACTAAGACTGGTTGTAGGCCCCCGCGTTTCCACGCACGCTCTATTTTTTTCTGCGTGGGCTCATAGTTTGCCTGAGCACCATCCAGCCAGTGGGTCTGCCTGTTCCTGCAGGAATAGGTCACAGCATCCCTGTACCTGCTTCTTTTAGAGATGAAGAGCAGCTCATTCTGAGGAGGATATTTTAATCCTTCCAGCTTCTGTCATCTATCATGAGCAAGACTGCGTCACAGCCCTCAACGTTCCCGAACGTGCCAGGAGCCCACTGGCGGTACATGAAACGTACCGCAAGAGCAGACAACTACTACTGCAGGGCTCTTTCTCTTCAGACTGGTTGGCCGCAGCTCCAAAAATACCCAGCCTCTGTATTGCGGTGATCTATTTAACAGAACCGAAGATTCCCCCTCTCTGTCTTCATGCTCTGAAGAGAATGAAACACATGCTTTGCTTATTTTTTAAAGTCCTTGTTTATTTTGTCAGATGCTGTTACAAAGAGCAGCAGATGCGCTCTCAGCCATCGTGGCTTCCCTCCCCGGACAACAGACCCTCGTCTCCCCTATTGATGATGGCAAATGGCTTGTGATCAGCTCTGGTGGTCATGGTGTACATTTACCCATGAGACATCTTGGCCTTCAAACCCACGTATACATGCATGACAGGTTTTCAGAGTTCACACACAAGCTTTACAACTCTGGCTGATATTCGTGCTGTCCATCATCCAGGTCGAGAGTTCTTACCACCTTTACCTTTGCCTGGTGGCCAAAGCCAGTGAGAGGTCTTTCTCCACCACCTCATCACTGTGACACTTTGCACAGATGCTGAAGAAATGGGATGAGAGATCCACCCAGCCCATTTGCCCATGGCTCCTTCTCCTGAGCAAATTTGCAGCCAGGGTGCCCACAATTCCCACCGACAGAACATTTAGGGTAGGTTACTTAAGCAATTAAAGGGAAACTAACATCCCCTTCCCTGGCAGGAAACATTCAGGCTCTGGATGAGATAGATAGTGGCAACATCGCTGAAGATGTAAAGCCCAAAGCTCATTTATTATTGGGCAGATACATTGTCACAAATGGCTGTTGCAGGAGTCCTTCATAGAGCGAACATAGAGGAAAAAAATTTTCGATGGCCTGTTCCTTAAAATAGAGGGGACCATGCTCTGTTCAGGCCCCACAAAGAAATCTGGAACTACCAGTGATTACCACATGCTGTGCTTAGAACACATTCATCCAACATTTAAAGCCCCCGAGGGTCACCCTGAGGCAGCACTGGGAGGCCGTGAGAGAACTTGTTTGACTCAGTTTCTTAGCTCTGACAGTATCCAAGTGCCATGCTCTTCAGTAACCACTTATTCAGACTCCCAGGTGGATAAAAAGAGCTCAGCCCTTTCTTCCTAAACCTCACAAAGTCCCCTTGAACCACTACTGCAGAGGGCTTCTTAGCCCCGCTAACAAGCACGATGGTCCTCTCCATCCCAAAAGCCAGTCACCATTCACCATTTCTACTCACAGTTTTCTGTATCGCCATTCATCCTTCTGCTGGAGACGCCATACCTCGGCTTGCACACCTCTATCACCCACGTGGGCGTGCTCGAGATCATCTGAGATGCATCTTGAGGACATCTAAGAGGGTCACAGAGTGACCACCTACCACACGGCCAGCAGCTGCTCCCTCAGAATAACGTTCGGTTCAAGCAGAGCAAAGGATGCCCCCCATGCGCGCGCACACACACGTGGATGCACGCGTGCAGCCACGCTCCCTGCACTTCAGGAGCGCTCTGAGCACCTCAAGGCTGTGAGACGCCACAAGCCACGGCCCTGTATTAATCGCATACTCCTGGAATGGTGGCAAACCTGTTCAGTTACTGATCCATCAGCAACACCGTCCATCTACCGGTGACCTCTGGTGGGATCCACGCTAATTGGAACGCTTAAGGTACAGCCACCGTTCAAGGAGGAACCCATGCGCTCCCTCCCTTCCCCCACCAGCCTTTTGGTTGCTTTCACCAGTGTAATTTTCACTGGTTGGTTCTGGAACTAGAGAAGGATGCTTGTACTTGGTACTTGCTGGGTAACACACCTTCCAAGGCAGTAACTATCCATAAAAGCAAGCTCATTCCTGAAAAACCGCTCTCCTCTTCGTTTTCTGTGCTAGGATTCGCCAAAATAAAATGGAGTCTCTCATTTCCCTTCCGCGGGTGTTTCCTTAAAGGAAAAAAATAAAAAAGGACTGGCCAGCTGCCAAGTCGCGGAGGCACATAAATATCCCAGGGCTGTGCCAGCGCGGCTGCCGAAGCAGTAGCAGCAGCCCCCTCCCGAGAATGTCCGGCAGCAGCTGGGGAGACACTGGTTTTTTGGAAGCATCTCCTGGCCTCCACCTTCGCCGCTGCCAAGCAGACTGTGGAGTTTCCTCAATGCCGAGCAGAACCGGGCTCAGCACGCTGCCCTGCAGACCGGAGCGCTGGGTCACAGCGATTCCTTCCACCTCCTCCTTTCTTCCAGAGAAAGCAGCTCCTACCGCAGCCACGTATGGGAGCCAGCCGGTCGGCTCGAGCGCCGGCAGCCAGCGTGGTGCTCAGTATCTCCTGCGTGGAGCAGGGGCCGCTTCCCTTCTCTTTGTAAAAAAAGGGGCAGGCAAGTTCATACAAAAGCTATGACTGAAGGAACATCTTAGGTCTGAAAACCAAATGCGCTTTGTGACATTTAAGTGTTGCGTTCTCCGATACGTAAGTACTGAAACGGTTCTTCCTGCGCTATCGCAGCCGCTTTCGCCGAGGTCTCTCAGGCAAACGGGGAATACACAAGACATTTAACTTGCACAAGTAATTTATGTCTAGTATTTCTTTTTGAGATGCTTGGCTTATTATTTAACAATTTAATAAATGATCTTTTTAAAAAATTATTATTATTATTATTACAGGGTAGCTGCTTGCATAATAGAGCATACACTAGAGGCTGGGAAGCAGCTAGCTGAATAGCCGCCCTGCTGAAAAGGATAGGACTTACGGTGGACGCCAAGTTGAACACGGGCCAAGAGAGTGTTCTCACTGCAAATAAGGCAAACCACAGCCTGGGCTCCATCAGGGAGCATGTGGCCAACAAATCAAGGGACGCACTTTTCCCTCGGTACGTGACACTGCTGCGGCAGCACGTCCAATATTGCTGTCCAGCTTTGGGCCTCCCGGTCAACAAGGATGTTGAAAAACCATAGAGGCTCCAGTGAAGGGCTCCCAAGGTGTTCAGGGAGCTCAAGCTTATGTCCTCTGGAAAAACGGTGGAAGGAGTTGGACTTAGTCTGAGGAGGAGCAGGCTGTGGGGTGACCCCATAGCAGTGTAATATTATCTGCAGGGCAGTTACAACGATGGGGCCAAATGCCTCTTGATAGTTGCAGATGATGTGGCGGGGGCAATGGCCACAAACTCTAGCTTGGGAGCTTCCGACCAGGCAGCAGGACAAACTGTTTTGCTACGAGGGCAGTGCAGCACTGGAATAGGTTGCCCAGAGAGGTCCTGTAGTTTCCACCCTGGCAGGTTTGCGAGCTTCTGCTAGGCAAAACCCCAGCTGTCCTGAGCACTAGTGCCAGTCCTGCTGCAAGCGGGAGGCTGGGCTACATCTCCAGCGGGCCTTGCGAACAACACTTCTGTGATTCTGCGACCTACTGAGAGATGGAAAATCTGCAAAAACCCGAGGCAGAAAAAGCCCAGTGCGGTGCAGAGGACCACCCGCACAGTAGTGCCCCGGTTTGCTTTCAGGAATTCATTCCCTCCGCTGCAGTGCTCCCAGGCTGGGCTGGAGGCCCCACAGCACCCCAGGTGCTCTGACAGCAGCCGGGAGCACGAAGCAGAGAAGACAAAGCGTGCACAACGCAGAGCTGCCAGGCTTTGGGTACGTAGCTCCGCTGCTCGCAACCCGCATGCAGTGCTGCACGTGGACCCGCCTCTGCTAGCTCAACTACTTCCGAATCTTGTTTCTCAGCATGATGCGAGCACACCCCCAGTGTCATTTCTTTCAGAAAAAAAAATATTACAGTAAATCCCTCCAACGAGGCTTACTCATTTCCTCTCGCCTGTCTCTTGCTACCTTCTTACCATGAAGACAAAAGTCCTTTTATAACACAAGGGCTTATCTTATCTGCTTGCTCAACAGCCCCACAAAGCTGAAAGTTCAGCAGAGCCTGCGTCCAGCAGAGCCTGCCTTAGCTCTAGCCTGTGTCTAAATAGGTTACGTGGAGACTAAAGAAGAGAATTGAGCCTTTTGTGCCTGCATCTCTCACCCTGTAAACAACCACCGGTATTTTAAGCATGCATTTACGTCTAGGGAGATCTTCAGTACTATTCTGGCCCTTTTTATTTTACCACTCTCTTGGGCATCAGCACCATTTCAGAACTTGTGCTCCATCAGTGCTCCTTGCCAGCACAGACCTCCCAAGGCAGCAAACCACTTTTTGTCAGAACTTGGGGGAAAACCTCCAGAGCACAGAGTAGCAGAAGAGTTAACGTAGGCTGATGTGACATAAACGAGGGCCACGCTCAGACCAGAAAACACGTATTTGCAATTTTATGCCACATCAGTTATCAGAGGTGTCCTAGTAAGCAGCCATCTGATCTTAGCTGAGGGAGAAGTAACAGAGAGAAAAACGAGTGCCCTCTCAGTCCTTGTGCGCTAACCAGGCAGCAGATCCTGCCTGGTTTATTTAGGGTAAACTCCATCTGCCCTTGACTAGCAAGTCATAAAAATTTTTTGAGCACGAAGACGTTTGAGTGCAAAATTGGCTGAGCTGTCTTACCCATAGTTTCAATTTCAGTAACTTTTAGGACAAAAATTACTCTGCAGATCAGAGATTTGTCTACTAAACCAGAAAAGAGAACAAAAAACTTGCTCTAAAGTAACACTTGTATATCAAGTCACCCACCTGAGTAATTATATTACAAGGTTTTTTTATACATTTGCCTTTGTTTTTTCTCTTTTGACACTGACAATGTGTTAAGCATTCAGCATCTTTTTTTAAGCTGCAGCTGAGTTTACACAGCCACTGATTAATTGCTGAATCTTCCTGCTGCTCCCAGTACTGGCAGAAAGACAAACCGAGGCAAGAGCCACATCCAGATCAATTGCTGGCCAAGTCCCGATTCCAGTCGATTCCCTGCAATGGCTAGCTCTAGAGGAGAGGCCCGCGGCGCTGGAGGAGACAGCTCCTGCCTCAGTCGCCGAGCGAAAGAGAAAAGCTGCACGAAACTTATGGCTAATCTGCTATTAAAATAGAGAGAGGCCTCCTTGCCCCCTCCACCTACACGGGGCGCCTTTGTCAGACGAGGTGAGCTGTGCGTGGCAGGCAGAGGCGCTGCTCTGACTTCATTACAGCCGCTTTGTTAACAGCAGAGTTACAAAGCCGCTCTTCTGAATTTCCTCTTTCCTCTCAGCGGCTTTTTCTGACATCCTGGAGCCCTCCCCATCCTCCACAGCGCTTCAGGCTGAGACGGCTCCAGCCGTACTTACTCCTACCTTACTAGCTCACAGCTACAGCACACTTCTTTGCTTGGGAGAATCCAGCCTCTGGCAGTTAAACATCTGCAGAAGTACTGAAGTACCTCACGTTTCTCTGTAACTCGGTTTGATTTCTTGTGGCTTAGTCTGAGGTTGCACTTTTAGAAAGCACCGGCCTAGTCTTCCAAAAGGTCACGAACAGGGCAATCTCTGAATCTTAAAAGATGACTTCATCACCTATTTCTATTAAAAACATCGGGCAAGAGTGTTGCAAGAGATTTAAAAAACAACCTAGTGGCTTGCACCGTGAAAAAGAAATTTTTTTTATGCAAGTAGCATAGACTGCACATGGCATTGCCAGAACACAGGTTTAATTTATTCTGCAATCAGAAAAATTGGGCAGAATTTCTAAAAATGCCTTGGCTGACTGAGAATTATTCTGCAATAGGCACCAAAAGGAACTTGTGTGCAGGCACCACTTACGCTGAGCTCCTGCACGCACACGGCAGCATTGCGGCGTACTCCCCATGCAGCGCAGGAGCAGTGCAGCACACTAGAAGGGCCAGCTCAGGACCGCAGAGCCAGGCTTTGGGGACAGGAATCTCCTGAGGCACCCCAGAACAAAAGCCAGGCCCTGATGTCCCACAGGTAAGCCTGTTTACAAAGTCCATTTAGACTCAAGAGTGCCCAGGACACAGCCCCTGGCCACTACCTCAGTGCTGGCGCATCAGGGAAGCACCTCCATTTACACTGCGTGTATCCTAGCAACTGTTACTACCAAAGGCAGAAATACAACTGGAGTATTTTTTTTTGTTTTGTTGAAGGGGGAACGTCCTCCTGAGACATCCAGCCCAGACCTGCCTTCAGCCTGTAGCTAAGCACACACGGCCCCACCGCGCAATGTGGGGCGGCTACAACCTGTTGTAAGAGAGATGTAAGCAGCTTCAGCAGGCAGGGCTGCCAGGGGAGGACCACCAGCAGCCACGTTCCTGCTGCCAACAGCTGCACAGACATCATGTGCCACGTTTCTACTGCTACCGAACCAGCTCCAAGGCTCTCCGGGTTTGTACTCCCATTAGGAAAAAAACCAAACAACCCCCAAACCTCAATTAGAAAAAAGCAAACTCAGTTTGTACTCCATTGGGGGGGGGGACACACCACCAAACCCCAAACACAAACCCAAAACCCATGTTGTATGTCACTAGTGTCTGCACCACCACCGCCGCCAGCAGCGCGGCCGCTGTAAGACGGGTACTTTTGCTCATGTAAACAAGTCCTTACTAGCAGCGAGAAGTTACTCAACCTGACAGATGGCTCAGCCTTCTCATTTTGCTAACATACAGCTGTGCTTTCCTCACATTTCTGTAGCCATCAGCTAAGTTTCCTATTGCCTTTTTAAACCACAAACTGCCAATTTAAGCATTTTAATATTAGTGACTTTCTGGGCAGTGGCTTTTCTATACAAGCTGTTTTCACCTGGCAAAATAACCCCCTTCTCTAGGAACAATCAGGGCTGAGGGAAGTTGAGGGATTCCCTCTCTCCTGTGGGCAGGCCCAGGCTGAAGGAGTACAAAGCCTCACGCAAGCGACAGTCCTGGCTCTGCTGGGGCGGAGTGGAAGCACTGCCACTTCTGTGCCACCTTTCTGACCTGCACGGGCCCTGTCAGCGCTTACGTTGAAGCGTTTTGGAATTCTGTACCTCAGGACACAGGCAGCAGAAATCACTGAGCTTATCACAACCGCTTTTTTCATACCGGCATATCGATACTCCTCTTTCAAGTGTAAGACAGTTGAAGCACTTCCTCTCATGTGTGGCTTTTTTTTTTTTTTAAAAAAAAACACCATACATTGAAGAATTTAAAACAAAACATCCCAGACTTTTGAATTAAAATACAAGCTTTACAACCACATAGTAAGTGTAGGCTCTTATATTTCAGTTTAAGACTATATAATTTTATAGAGTACCAAAATAAGCAAAGGATCAGCACTCCATACAAAGTGTTAGTTCTTGTGAGGAGGGTAGAAGGGAGATGGATTTTAATTACACTAAACTTCTTTTGCAAGTCTAAAGAAAATTCCATTTCAGCAAAACAGACTTGGGTTTAGATTCCCCACATTTCTAGTTCACTAAATAGTGTTTCTTTAAAGACAATTTACATTTTTCTCATTCAAAGTAAAGGGATGATTTAAAGCAATATTAACAAGGAGGTGGTGCTGTTAATGTTTAATGTCAATATGCAACGTCATCTGCTATAAAGGCTAGAAGAGCAACACAACTTTATCTTTACTTCTGAAGACTATTAGAAATCGACTAACATTTGAGAAAAGTTTCAAGCACGCTACACCAACTCTAGGTCTATGCTGCTGGTAAGCCTCTGCTAGTCCATACACACTGCCGTGAGGAACTCAGCAGGCAAATCCCAACGCCCCGATGCTGGCAGCGACATGTGTTTTCACATGTATGCTGCGAGTCCAACATATATGTCTCCCCCCTCTCTTACGGCATTAAAACGCAAGGGAATTATTAGCTAACATTGCCACTACAATTTTACAAAAGCATAAATCTGAACAAAATGGCCGTTAAAACAAACGGAAGCTCTCTGTTCAACTCCAGGATTCATTCTCTGCAACAACCCTCCTTCTGTCCTATTCCCTGTCCAGTTTCTTCCCCTGCTCCTTCCCTAATGTCTATTTTACAATAAATAGGTTAGAGTGGATTTACATGATGCAAGCGCAACTCAGAAGACTTTTGCCCTATACATATAACCATGTTAAATTGTGAGATTATACACGTGATACCTCTAACAGAGCAACCACCAGTTTAGATTTTTAAAGAAACACAAGTATTCCAGCATGTACACAGTAATGAGTTTAAAACTGTCCAACATCATTGCTTTCATACATTCTCTTCCTCTTTATAGCCTTAAAGGGATTTTAGACCTTGATGGCAACAATCCCAAAACAAGAGTAAAATGAATTTATTTTATTGCAAACAAACGTCTAGAGTTAAATTTCTCCACCCACTTTCTTTAAAGAGAAAAGGAATCAGCAGGCTAAGGAGATACACCCATTTGAGAATTGACATGATTAAAAATTAGATATAAAATGGGTGACTCACAGTTTCATTAGCTTACAAAATGGTGGAGTAACTACTACAAGCACACTAGGTATACAGTATTTTGTGGGGAAAGAGTTATACAGACACACAGCTAACTTCATATAGATCCCATTAGACAACTGGATTTACAACAAGTTTTGTTTAATAAGAAATGGGCAAAGCCAGCTTCTTTTCAGAATCAAAATGCAGAACAAATGGAAAAGAAATTATGGTGTTGTACCTTCACAAGTTTGAGCCTCCACAAATAATGCAACCAAGTTTTACAACTTTAAGAGCTTCTACATACACTCCACCCTCACTATTTAGCCCCAGGTTTCCTCTTTGCCCCCAACATCTTATTGAGTTCCAAATGTTACAAAAAAGTCCTAGTTATTGCCAGAAACTTTTACCTCCCCCTCCTCCCCTTCCCACCCAGAAGCTTCACAGAGAGGATGGAGTGTAATACGGAGCTTTACATGATCTCATGGCATTCATGAGGGCTACGAAGGAGCCTCTGCACGAATCCGGTTGCTAACATTTCTATCGTATTGTGACATGACTCACGACTGTTTCTTAGAAATTGGGGGATGGGGAAAAAGGAGAAAATTCTTTAATAAAAAGACACCAGGTACAAAGCAACGTTTTACTTTTGTTGTGGTAAAAAAAAAGTCACATTTTACAGATAAAATGTAGAACCCTGAAATACTGACACATTCTCTTATCGTGCACAATGCTGAGGTTCTCTTACGAATCACTTTAAAACTGCAATTAAAAATGTACAAAAAAAAGAAAAGAAAAAAATCAACCCACAAAGCTTCTAAAAAAGGAACCCGCAGGCACTTCCTCTTGTGGAATGTTTAAAAAGTTAGCCTACTAAAGAAAACAGTCGACTTCTTGTGAAGGTTTTGGAGAAATATGTATCAGTTCATTTATTTGGGTATTCAATAATATCCTTGGTGATAATGCTGACTCCATGGCTTCTGACCCCAGAATTGCTGCAATAAATGGATAAATAGTTAGTTTTAACCTGTAATCACATAATGGTTACATTTCTTACAGAAAAAAGTGTTTAACAAACATCTAGTTCTCCTGGAACTTGAGGAGATTAAAGTCCTCTCAAACAGCAGCAAGTTCCTCAACAACCGAAGGGAGTTACGTTCACTTCACAGTAGTAACGTGAAGCCAAATACTACATACCATTAAGACCAATAAGCCATAGCTGATATCTGATACACCGAGACCATCAAGCCAGATTAACTTTTGCACAGAAAACTATTTATAGTAATATTACCTGGCATTGAAAGATTTTGCTATCCAGTTTTGGTTACACATCTAATTATTTCAAACAGCATTTCGAAACATTCAAGTTAACGATCAGCGAAAAGGTAAAGTTATGACTACTTACACCCTGCTGCCACTGGTTGTAGCCCTGAGATTGGTTTTTGTAGCCACGATTATTTCCCCTTCCTCTGAAGTTCTGCAAGAGGACAACAGTTTTTAACTATTCATCTATACAGATTTTTCAGAAGCATACTAACACCCGTCTTTCTATTACCACCAAAACATCAGGTACCGTATACAATCTTCCAGATACAAGGTATCAGGCCTAGGTTAAAAAAGTGTCCAACAAAAAACCTCCCTGAAAAACACTAGAATACAAAAAGCTTCCCCCTCCAAGCAACTGCTTCGTAAACATGGGGCAAGAACCTCGGAATTAATAAGCCAGCTCGAACTGCTGTTGCCAGTGGTCTGGAAAGCTGGCTAATCCAGTTTTGACTCACCCTATTTCCAGCTGCTAAACTGCACCAGGACAACTAAAAATACAAGAGCTTGCTTATTTTTAGTTAGGAAAGGCCATAGTTGCCACAGGGATGTGTTATCTGATCAGACAAAAGGATATGGGTCATACAACTGAAAATAGAAGAGCTAGTCCACAAAACTTCAAATAAAAGTTATGGTACAAAAAAGGGACATCGATACTAGTAGATAAAATATTGCATTTCCCCTGTTTGTCAGTATTAGACAAACCTGAGCTATGTTTACTAGCTTGGGCTCCATCTGCTGGCTCTTCAGTAATCCAAATTATGTTTTTAAATACTTCCACTGATATTCCACCAGTTAAGACCTAGGCTAGTATGTCTTTACTAGTTGTGTTTGATATCAGACACCAAAACAAAGACTCTCTCCAGAGCTATTTCCAGAAAGTTCCCTAAACGCTTGATAAAGATACACCTTGACCCTAAGGCCAAACAACGGTTACTACTGTTTGGAGGAAAAAAAAAAATTAAGAAAAAAATCAAACACAAGCCTTCAACCCATGCCCTAAAAAAATCTTCGTTAATGAACAGAGGTACAGTCTTAACATGGGACCCCCACATCAGCATCAGAACTTCTTCCACAACGTTCAGCGCTCTGGGCACATGCACTAAACTAGAAAGCTAGGCCTTTTAGTGTGGGATTAGTGCAGTACCACGACCAAGTCTGTGGCTATTCGCAGCCACCAAACTTTTCAAACAACGTCATCCAAAGTACTAATAAATCCCCCCCAAAGCATCACCTGGTTGTAGTTTCCCCTGTTGGGCATTCCACCTCTGTTATAGTTTCCTCTGTTTGAGTAGCCACCTCTGCTTGGAAAGACAGGGCCACGAGGATATGGGTAGCCAATTGCACCGCTGCTGCCACCGCCACCACCGCCACCTCCACCACCTCGCTGAGGCATGTTGCCTCCCCTCCTGTTGTATCCACCACGATTGCCAGGGACTGCAGGAAGAGAGTTACTTCAATCAAGTAATTGTTAGGTCTTAAGTACTTCCTACATGAAGAATATTGTTCAAAGTAACGATGGTATAGAAGGAAATCCAAATTCAGTGCAAAAATTTCAATACAAAGATTAAGTCATCTGGTCATAGGGAAAAAATGCTAATTCAACCACGCACTACCCCCCCAATACAGCCTGGTACACAAACGAACACCAAACCTAACATAAAAACTCAAAAGCTGTGCCTCAAACCACATGAACAGTGTAGTCCAGGAAGTTGGCAATCCTCACTTTTAAAGTTGGACAATTAACTTCACCCTAATACATTAAACTTACTGAAGCTGAAATCAAGGTTCCCACTATGTAATAATTGCAATGCAAGTACTATAAGCTTTCTTCTTCTTCCACAGCAGCAGCAACCTCCAAAATTTACAGGCTTATTTCTAGGCTCACCTCCTCCTCTGAAGTTGCCCCGCATGTTGAATCCTCCACGACCTCTCTGACCCCTATTAAATTGATTTTTATTGCTCTTCTTGTTCTTCTTTGAGCCAGTGTTCTGTTTCTTTTCCGGTGGAAGAGATTTCTTACTTTCTTCTTTGTATTGTTCCAAAAGCTTCTGAGCTTCTTCTTTTTGCAACTCTACATAGATTATTTCATCAAAACATTCTGCTACCTCTGGCAGTGTGAAGTTCCCTATAATTGCAAAAACACTGAGTATTCAGCATCTACATTCAGCTACAATCAAAGCCGTAATTTAGCCACCTTTCTCCCATTCTTCCTCCCACCCCCTGCATTCCCTCAGCATAGGGACAAAATTACATAATTTGAGCATTTAAGCGATGTAACAGTGACAAAAGAAATAAACAGGTCTTCATGGAGTTGCCAGTACTGTTCCAAACCTTGAAAACATTCTGCCTAAATCTTTTTTTTTTCTTTTATAAGCCTCCACTCAGAATACCAGTTTCTGCCAAATATGTCACTTATATAGGGCACTTTATGCCAAGACAGCTTTGTGCATCTGCATGAAGCATATCAGCATAACTGAGTAGTGTTAAGGACTGCAGCAGAGGGAACACAATATAGTGTTGTCCTACAAGTTACAATAGTCTTCCAGTTTTGTTTAAGTACAACTGTTTAAGATAAAGTGATTTTTTAGACTTCACGTTTACTTAATCCTTTAAACAGATACTCAGCATCCTAAAACACAGTATAGGATTATGTTCCATGCCTTTCATTTTGAGAACTGCATGCTCTGGAAGATCTTTTCCCTCCACCTCTGCCTTCTTTTGTGTTCTTTGCTTGTAGTCTTCATCTTTTGGGCAAACAACAACTGCTTTGCGCTGGAAGCCTGCAAACAGGCACATTTTTCTCCTCTGCGCAGCTGCAGACACATTTGTCTGAAAAAAATGCAGTAACTTACTACACGTAGCTGTCATTGTAAGAGTTAAGGAAGTCAACTTATGGTGTATAGACTTCACCTCTACAAGAGCTTGCAATGAAGTTTACAAATAACTGGACATAAAGATGCTGCATAATGCAAAGTTACGAGCTCATATCCACGTGTTACAACACTATTCCTCCCACATCCCATAAAACCAGAGAAGTTCAGACAAGCATTTGTAGTAATATCTCAACTTTGTGTCCCCTGAATGAGTAGTAAGTCAGTAAGCGCAACAACTGCTATTACAACGTAACTTTAATCCCATTTAATTACTGCACTACAGCCTATAACAAATTTCTTTAACCATTTTTCACTGAAGCTTCTACCTGATCCAAAATGAAATTCCGCTTCTTACGAGCTGCAATCTCAATGAACTTTCCAAGACACTGTGGAGCTCTCTGCAACAGTGTGTTAAGTTTTCCAGTGTCCGCCATCTGCCGCTTAAAACCTGCAACCTACGGAGAGATTTCCCAGAATTAAAGTAGCCCTGATACACATGGCTGACATTTTTCTTTGCTAAATGCTTTTCACCTCGCTTCAGGGATTGTTCAATTCAAGGCCACAGCTACAAACTCGTAACTGAAATTCCCAAAGCCTCCACAAGACACAGAGCTTTATAAGCAAAGAATCTAGCTGAATCAATACAGCTGAATCTAAGGCATGCTCATCACATTACTAAATCAAAGCTAAATGTTCTATTTTCTGAGGACAGTGATATAAAGAGAAATAGAAATACTTAACCAGTCAACAACAGCTGACTATTTCTCGTCTAGTACCACAAAAACCTTCAGAATCCTACAGTGCCATGTATGAGCAGTGGCTCAGCAAGATAAAAATCTTCAGTGGTCACCAGCTAACCAGTAGCCAGTTTCTTAGATTTCTTTGATACAAAAGAACCCCATGGCAGCCAAAGAACTTGGATTTACAGCAAGTCTTTAACATACAACAAACAAAATGTCATATTATTACTTACCATCATTTTGTCCATAATAGTATTTGTCCCAAGAATGTTGTATTTCCCAGGATTTGCTGCTGCATGTTTGGTAACCCATGTAGTCTTGCCAGCTCCAGGCAAGCCAATCATCATCACCACCTATGACGACAGGTTCTATACTTGAGATACTAGTTCAAAGATTTTCTTTAACATGCAACTTAGACCACCAAGCCTAATGGAAACTGAGTGCACGGTGTGGAGGTGTCAGGGGGGATGAAGTCACGGGGATACCAAGTATTAAAGCCACCCCAAAAAAAGGTCAGAGAGTTGTACAATAGTCTGCTTGAACTCCAACACTTCTGTCCATCTATCAACAAGAAACTTACCTCACAATCTTTCTTTTGCTCAGGTCCCTTTGGTCCTCGGACCCTATCCTCCAGGGGAACCTTCTGGATGAAGGTATACTCTTCAGGTACAGGAAAGTAAGGTTCCTCCTTCTGACCAAAGTTGAACTCAACTGCACAGTTATGGCAGAGAACATGTGGGAAGAGTGGCCGCCCATCAAGAACTTCTTTACTTATTTTGAATGCAACACCAAGCTCTTGTCCGTTCTTGGAATATGAGAGTTCCACTTCATCACCATCAAAATTCTGGTTTTCAAACAAAGTGTTAGTTTGGATAAAATTACTCACCTCACTCTATAAAGTTCTATTAGTCATTTCACTATACGGGCTATATTCACTCAACTTCTGTAACACTGTTACATCATACAGGAACTACTTAAAAGCTTTCTCTTAATAAAATGAGTTACTGTCAATGATCATGCCGCTTAAGATCCGATTTTTTTTTTAAAAAAGGCTTTAAAGCTATTTGTCTGTGAATATGAAATTGTAACATGTTCACAGCAGTCACTGTTCATAATACCTGCTGTTTCTGCCTCCTCCCTATGTTAAACAACTTGTCTTGCTCCCAGTTTTTCTGTATTGGGTTTACTGCTTCTCACATCAAAGCACTCTAAAAATTCAAGGATGTTTTTCCTCAGAAGAAAACATAAGTGAAAACTTACAGCAAAACATCCAATCACATCATTTTCATCAAACTTCTCACCAAAGTCTTCAGTCTCACAATTGCATGTCTTTATTCCTTTTAGAGAATACCCATAAGAAAATTCTTCTTCACCTGAAGAAATAATTTGAACTTATTAAAAACAGGCATTTTCACCTAACCTTTTAGAAATATAATCACTTCACAGCTACTTAAATAAGCTGCTGTTCAGAATGTTTTTATTAATGCCAAAACAAGCTATGACCCCGAAACAGCTACAGCTCGTCCTTGTATTCAAGAACTCTATAGTCTCACTTGAGATGGAACAGCAGTGTTTCCCCCATCCCAGTTTTAAGAGCCTTATGCTGCTGGTTCCAGATTCATGTTGATTAGAAAGCTGAACTGCCAGATAAAGACATGACCAAGTATTCTTAAACTCTGAAGACCTGATTATGCACCAGTATACCTGTAACATAGGTAGTCAGAAAGCCTTTCTGAATTTAGTCTTCAGTAGCACTTACCCCTCCCCATTTTAAAGGGAGTTTAGCAGACATTCAGCCTATGTGACAGCTGAAGATGAAGCTGCAAGGAACAAGCTAACAGGAAGTGTCAAACACAAGGACTCATGTGAAACTTACACTGGTTAAATCTTACACCACACCCCGCCCTTAAAAAAAAAAAAAGGCAAGAACCCCTCTTCCTATTTATGATACTACATGAAAAGGAGAAACCCTTAATCTTGTCAGGTCTTCCAAGAATGCTCTCCACAACCCATACTTGACCACTGGAAGAATTAACTCTCAAATCATGTAATCCTTACAGGCCTGAATGCTTTACTGCTTTATTTGGTCCCAGAAAAAACTTTCTCACACCATGTCCAGTGAATGATTCAAGTGAAGACCACTTTTCAGAACACATGGACTACAATCACTAAGCTCTTCCCATCTGCTTAAGAAAAAAAATGACTTAAAACTTCAACCACGTACACAATAAATAATAGAAAAGTAATCAAATGTTTCAGTCTTACCAAGCAACATTCCACTTGTGTTCAGTGACCAGCCAACTCGCACTTCATGTATGTCAATGTCTTTTGTATACAGGTGTTTAACAGGAATCTTTTCTGTAACCTATTTTTAAATTATTCATTAAGAGATATATAGTATTTCTTAGACACCAACAAGATGGAAACACAAAGGTAACATCTGGAACCTTTACACTTTGGTTAAATCTTTGCTAAGTCCGAGTAATCACCTTCTGCAAAAATAAAACATGCTTAAGCATGTGAAATCACAAGCCAATCACTAAATAGTTACATCTCCTGACCGAGCAATGAAGATGCAAGATACCATATATCTTCAAAGCATTTAGTCATAGCAGTCCCTCTCAGTGGCCAAAAGCCTTAATCCTTTTGATACTGTATTAAAGTTACAAACAAGATGTATATGTATTTTTTAAAAATAATCACCATACAGTTGGGATTAATAGTAAATTACTTTGCCAATAAAATGTGGTAATGGATTAAAAAAATTGCTTTACACAGATTGAGGAAAATATTACACTCATCCCTTTCCACAGTAAGCAGACTTCCTGGGCAAGTTGCCAGCTTCCAAACAACATAACGAGATTCAAAAAAAAACCCACCTAAAAGCACTGGAATCTGTAGGCAACCAGCTATTTTCTAACTGCCTTTACAAATTTCCCCAAACTAAAGTGAAAAACTGATCAGTATCCTACCAGTTTCCACAACTATTTGAGTCAGGTGACTAAGGTGAAACTGATTTGAAAGTGAACAGGGCAATAAATACTGACATCAATTTCACTCCATTGGCCTTCCAAAGTTATGGGTACCAACAGACACAGAAATCACTCAATACAAGAGCATGGAGAATGGGATCACTACCCACTCCTCATGGTAGTGGTTAGATTTGAAAGTACTAGAGGAAGAAAACAGAGTAAGCATTTATACACACAGGCACATCATACACAAAGGCGGCTTTAACTTTGCTAAGTCAAAAAAAAAAATCAAGCTTTGTGCCAACCTATTATTCTTCGTCCACAAGTTGGAGAAATCTGTTTACTAGGAGGCTGATTGCTCTTTGCCATTCTTACCCTCTAGGTAAGAATGCTTGCTCTCAGATACCCTTGCTCTCAAAATTCAAGTACCTGCTAAATACTCACATTCAGTGCACACACAAGTCAGAATTATTCAGGTTGGAAGGGACCTCTGGAGGTCATCTAGCCCAAATCCCTGCTTAGAGCAGGTCAAACGCAAAGACTACATAGGAACAGACAAAAGGGCTGCTGGGATAATTTATATCCTTTTTTTTTCAAAAAAGCCAAGCTTTCTGTAATCTTCAGAAAGTACAAGCAAACTTCTGACTAACGAGTATCAAAATTTTTCAAGTGTTGATGCACAAGGTGCCAAATAGAATTCTTGGTTCAAAAATGAGACCAGAAGTTACACATTCAGGGCAAATGCAAGCTGCTTTTTTTCTTTTTTGTTAAATGGAAGTTCTTATAGAAGAGGAAGCAGTTTTGCGAACTGAGCCACCTTTTATCATGAACCATTTCACAGGCTCGTAAGAGAAGGCCTTCTGAAAGTTCTGTTCACCTGAATTAGTTTCAACCAAGTACAAAAAACCTGACAAGTATAAACAACACTGTATTTAAGCATGCAAAACAGTCTCCCATAAACAATCAGTTTAACTCACCTTCATCTCAAAGCAGACTTTGCCTTTAGAAACTCCATAGGAGGCTCTCCCTCCAGCCCAAAGGAAAGCAAAGCTTTCCATGGTCAGAGAGGAAGCACTAAACCGGTCTCTTGAGATTTTAAAATGCAGGTCACAGTTATCTGTTAACATAAAAACCATTCTGTTTATTCTTATTACAAAATAAAGTACAGCTGTCCAATTTTACACATTAAGGGTGATTTCAGCTTTCAAAGGTGATTTTCAAAACAAACTGCCAGCAAGTGCTCAGCATCTTTCAGGAAAGCAACTGAACACATGCCTAGATAGAGCTGCAGGCTGAAGCTCAGCCAAAAATCTTACAAAAAGCTAGCTAACGAGAATAATTTTCAAGGTGCCATCTTTACTTCTGTCACCAAATTCCCTCTATTTTTTCCATCTGCTTAAAAACTTCAATTTCATCTCATCTATTTGAACCTTTTTGGTCAGTTACCTGAGGTATTTCCATCAATATAGAGCAAAGGAATGTGCATTGTGCTCTCTGCATTATTTGCTAGATACCTTTTTTTGAATTCTTCTTACCTCTCATGCCCAAACCTAAGGGTAGCTGAGAAGTAAATAGGAGAACAAGTATTTTTGTTTAAGTACTGAAAGTAGTACTGTCTTCGTTAACATAGTCATTTAGCAAGTCCAATTAGATTAAGCCAATTAAAATAAAGTCAGTTAAGGCTAACGCAGACGGGTTAAGCACGCAGAATGTGATAAGAGAACCTACTTCACCGAAGTAACATGATCTGCACTATGAATTCACCTATCACTCTAAGAACTCAAGTGGAACCTTTGTTTTACAGACATCTTCAGAGCTGCAGCACCATGAAGTTTCAAATTAATCTTCTAGTAGGTTTCAAAAAGACAATGCAAAATGGTAACATGAGGTGTAAGATATAGCACTTGAATCCCCCAGACCAAGGAATCCATTGAAGAAACTCCAAACCTATTTGACAGTTACAAGAAAGGAGCAAAATTAGCAAGCAGTGAGTTGTTCTGCCCTGGTATAAAATCTGCATGCTGTCCGAGTACACTAAATGCAGTCTTCCCTGTATTACTGGTAACTCTCATGCATGAGATCGTTTTGTTTGCATACAGCCATCTGCAGTTGAAACTACAGTATTTCTGATCCAAGTGTTTTTTCTCATTAGTACTTGTCATATTTGTTGTGTGAAAACCAGGTAAAAATCATGCAGAAGAAACCTACCTGCGTAGGTTACTTCTAGAACAACAAATGAGAACAGAATTTGAAGTTACAGCTTCCTTTAAGACACAGGTAATAAAAAGCCCTTAAGAGTGCTAAACCTCTTACATGTCTGGATCATTATGGTCCAGAAAAGAGCATGCCACATTGTTACACAATTCAGCCTTAAAGCTATGTCTGATTCTGATCTCCAAGCAGTCTGTCAACACTTTAAGCTAAATCACAAAGTTTGTCCAGTAACAAAACTTCCTACTTGAAATAATAATAATGAAAAGTAGCTACTACTCAGTTATTGGGAAAATCAGAAGCTCCCACAAAGGTGGCTACTCACCAGGTTAGCAGCTAGAAACTTGAGATTTAGGTACCAAAATGCCATGATGGCATATTCAGCAATTTACGTGGCTGTAAACTAATACCTCCTTCCATTTCAGAACATTTCTCGGGGGAAAAAAAACACCTGCAACTATTAGCAAATATGCCAGATAATGCCAAAATTCAAGCTTTCCTTCCATGACACTTTAAGAATCCAAAAAGTTCAAGCATCACTTTTTAAAGTTTTTTTAATATTGCACTAAGTCCTTATACTTACCCTCAAGAATACAAATGTCAAATTTGCCTCAATCATGGTACAGCACAATAGTAACATTTATAATCTGCCTCAAGAACCCCCCACACTGTTTGTAGGTACCGGTCAGTTTCTATGCCCTTCTGACCAATCCTCTCTGGCATGCCATTTGCACAAATCACCCCCCTGCCCCGCAAACTCCCGGGTTGCACGAATGGGTCATTTTTCAGGAGGCCTTACCTGATTTTTTTGTTAAATTTATCAGAAAACATGAAAAAATACTCCACTGGTTGGTACATAAATAGGGCCTCAGGAAGTTATGCAGTAAGCTCCCTTCACAAATCTTACTACTGTAACCACCTACGCTACTGACCCTCAGAACTTTCTGAAGTGAAAAGCTCATGTGCTACGTAAATAGTTTCTCAAGCTGTTTCTAGGGTGTTCTATGCTCTCTCTACACTTGGCCAGCTCAGCTTCCATACTACATTACTATTTTGGTTAAGAGTTCTTCAGAAAAGTGTATGGTATCACAGACTGCAGGGGAAAACCAAGCTTATTACTGCTAATATAAAGACCCATACATCCTTCTGTGCTTTTGTATACTGAAGGTGGGTGGAAACACCATTTCTGATTTTTTTTTTAAGTTCCTTGGTAATGAAAGTCAACAAATGTGTTCGCCCCACATTTCAGAAAGTGTAGTTTTAAGATTAAGAACGTAACGCCACATCTTTCCAAAGTAAAGCATGTTTACTCACAAGTATCCAGACAAACCACTGTGTCATCAAAATGTTCATCTTCTTCTTCAACAGGTGGTTGAGGGGACTTGGCCCTGAACAAAACAAACCAAACAAAAGATATTAAAGCTACATGTATTTTCACACTGTTAAAATAAGCATTTCTGTACCTTACTTCTCCTCGTTCACAAAATGCTGCCCAGCATCAACTTTATTTTTACCTGCTGTACTTATTTTCCTCAATGTATTCAAAATATCCACGGCCATGGTCTTCACGTGGTCTCTTCACTCCCCTCTTTTTCTCACCAGGCTTTTGTTCCGTTTTAGCATCTCCTGTAACAGAATTAATGATGTATTTGAATTACACAAAGTAACTCATTTAATTGGGAACAAAATCCTATACGACAGTTCCAACTTTCGAAACTCTAAGAACCTACAGCCAGAGAAAAGCCATAGCACCCTAAAGACGAATTTTGCTTTGTACTAAGATAAAAACCTGCATCTCGAATTTTCTCAAAAGACTCAAAACTTGTCTGCTAAATCATCACTGATCCGCGACAGAAGCGGCTACTACACCACGCAGCAGCTGGTACAGTGCTCGATGTTAACATCCCCACAGAAAAGCCAGACCGCTCCCGGGGCGGGGGGGGGTGGGGGGGGAGAAAAAAAAAAAAAAAAAGACAAAAAAAAA